>VDFB02022372.1:0-63884 GCA_007258455.2 Sequoia sempervirens
TGTCAAGAAAATGCAAAAATTTTGAGGAAATGTTAGAATTTATGATGTCTAGCCCTCCCTCTAGTGCCAAAATGTGAACCCCAAATCTATGTACCTGCAAAACGAAGAGATTAAACACCCTAAGTTAGATATTGCAAGTATAAACAAGGATTCCCCATGGAATCCATTTACAATTCAAACTAGGAATGGAAATATGCAAGAACACAATGAAAAAATGATAAACCAAAGATGAAATCCTAATTTAAATAGCAAACTCTTGATCCCATGGGGGAATTGGTGCCAATTTGATGTGGAAATTTGGCCCTTTCCCAATTCCTATGATTGCAAGCTTCAATATGTAGACTTGATGATGAACTTTGATCCACTTTTGATGATGAATGATGAAGACTCCAAGCCAAATCTGCAAAAGAACCTAGCTAAGAACTCATTAATTGTGAAACTTGATAGATATTTGAGCATGGTAACTTTACTACAATTGTGGATGATGAAATGAGGAGAGGAGCTCTTCATTTATAAGATTTCAAGATGGTTGAAAGTCCAAATTTGAGGAATGTGGGACTAACTTTCATCCAATGATATGGTGCCACTTGTCAAACTATGAATGGATGAAGGTTGTGCAAGATTTGGGGTTTGTGCCAATAAATGCCAATATTTGAACTTCAAATTTGTTGAAATGACATGTAAGAGGGAAGGGAAAATGCAATAAATGCCACTTGGCTCAAGGAAAAGGACATGTAAGAGATCTTAAATGCCTTGTTGGATGTACATGTTGACTTGAAAATTTTGAATTCAAATTGAGAGAATATTCCAAAAGATGCCATGTGAGGGAAAATAGGGATTTAATAAATGAATTAAATTTATTTTCATGTGCATATTACATTATCTAGAGGATGTGACATGAGATTAGATTAAATTAATCAAGGTTTGATTAGTTTAACAGGAGATCAGATGATGTGACTTATTTGACTTAGATTTATGGATTTATTTAAATCAGATAAGAGAGGAATATGATAAGAGGCTAATTAAGTAAAGATTTTGATTTATTTAATTAAAGGGGATGGTGTTAGATTAAATCAAATAAGGTTTTAATTTATTTAATTTAATGGATAGACTTTAAGATTTAATCAAATGATTGATTATTTAATTAAATAGGGATAATTAGATTGGATGGATTGATTTAATTAACAAGAGAAATGACTTGATTCAGATAAAGTGATTTATTTAACCAAGAGAGGATACTGATGAATTTAATCAGATAAGTGAATTTGATTAAATGGTTAGACCGAGGAATGATTTAGGAAGAAACGATGTTAGTAAGTCGGGATCATATGCGTGATGTCAATCGATATATTTTCGATGTCTGAAAGCCATCTCAAAATCTAGAGGAAAATGCTAAAAACAGGGGATGAAGGAACCAACCTTCAACACTAATGTCTTAAAGATATTAATAAAGCTAGGGCACACCCATACAAATCCATGAATGGAGACATTTTGATGGACATGTCAAGTGAAGAATTATAGAAGTATTCTCCCAAATGGAGCCATCTCACCCAAGCCTTTTTTTGTTTAGAAACATAATTTTTGAGATAACCTTCAAGCTATTTATTCACAATATTGGTTTTCCTATCAGTCTATTGGTGATAGCTAAAGCTTAGAGTGAGCACCGTTCCACTCAATCTAAAATCTCCTACCAAAACATGCTTAGGAACTACTTGTCCCTATCACTCACAATGTTTTTGGGAAACATGTGCAATCTAAACACCTCTATGAAGAATGAATCAACAACTTGAGATTTTTTAAATGTAGTAGTGATGGAAAAGAAATATGAAAACTTCATCAATCTATCAACAATCACCAATATACAATCTCTCCCTTGCACCTTAGGCAATCTCATAATGAAGTCCAAGGAGATACTTTACCATTTTTTATTGGGAATGGGCAAGGGTTCTAACAAACCAACAAGAAAAGTATGCTCATTTTTTTCTGTTGGTATATTTGTCATTCTCTGACATAACAAAGGACCTCATCCTTGATCCCCTTCCATGAAAATATCCCTTGAATCTTCTTGTAAGTTTTGAAATAAACTTGGTGACCAATCAAGGGGATGTGATGAAATTTTTGCATCAACTTCATCTTGAGCTTTGATTCAAGTACCAATAAGATTATTTCCTTGTATAATATCATATCATTCACCAATTTGTACCTCATAATGTAAAGCAACCTCAACTATGTTGGTAGAAAAAGAATTCTTGGTGTACTCTGCATGGATATGCTCCCTCTAATTAGATGTAATCTCTATCAATGAGCTAAAATGCGGCCTTCTAGATGTAAGACATAGAAAATATCTTTGATTGACGTACATCTATCCCAACCACTAACACCATTTCATCCTAAATCATCCCTCGGTCTAACCATTTAATCGAATACCTTTATTTGATTAAATTCACCAATGTTCCTCTCTTAATTAAATAAATCATTTATCTAATTAAGTCATCCTTTCTTGTTAATTAAATCAATCAGTCTGATCTAATTATCCCCATCTAATTAAATAATCAATTTTATTTGATTAAATCTCTAAAGTCCATCCATTAAATTAAATAAATTAAAACCTTATTTGATTTAATCTAACTTCATATCCTTGGTTAAATAAAACAAAAATCTTTACTTAATTAATCTTGAAACCATATTCTTCTCATATTTGATTTAAATCAATCCATAATCTAAATCAATATGTCACATCATTTGACCTCATTAAATTAATAACCTTGATTAATTAATCTCTTCTCATGTCCCATCCTCTAGCTTTGCAACTTACTGAGAAAATAATTTAATTCATTTATTAAATCTATATTTTTTCTCTCAAAGGCATAATAAAGGAATATTCATCAAATTTGAATTCAAAATCCAAGTGGTTTTGTCCTTCCAAGGCATTTACTCACCTAGAAGTCATACCAGCAGGCAAAGTGGCATTCGATACCTTCTTTCCCTCTTACATATCGTTCAACAAATTTGAATTTCAAATATTGGCATTTATTGACACATTTTTCAAGACTTGCACATCCTCCATCCATTCGGATGTTGACAAGTGGCATCTTGCCATTGGTTGATTCTTTGTCCCACATTGCTCCATTTTGGACATCTCTTCAACTTGAATTTCTATAAATAAGAAGCTTCATTCCTCATTTGATCATCCACAACTCGAGTAAACTTACTATACTCAAATTCATAGCAATCTTCATCCATCTCATTGTGTTTTATAGCTAGGTTATGCAGATTTTGTCTTGGAGCATTCATCAATCTTCAACAAAGAGATCACAATCTTCATCAAATCATCTTCATCACACCATTGGAGTTGGGAAAGGGCCAATTTTCACATCAAATTGGCACCAACTCCCTCAAGAGATTAAGAGTTTGATTTGTTTTAGAATAGGATTCAACACCTTTGTTGTAAGTTTATTGTGTTCTTCATTTTATTCCTTTTCTCTTGCATTCAAATGGATTTCTTGAGGAATCTATATTCTAACTTGCATTTTACCTTATTAATGTGTTCATTTGTTGTGTTCTTGCAGGTATAGGATCTAGGTTCACACTAGACAAGGCATCGACCACTATGTTGTTCTTCCCCTTGACATAATCTATTTCAAAATCATAATCTTGAAGCTTATTCACCCACTTCTATTATAGGTCTTTGAGATATTTTTGATGTAGGAACTACTTAAGACTATTATAATCAGTGTTTTCAATGAACTTTCCTCCAACCAAATAATGTTGGAATTTAGCCAAGGTGTGCATGATTGCAAGCATCTCTATCATAAATAGAGTATGTCCTCTCTACACCCCTCAACTTCTAACTATCAAATACAATTGGATGCTTATCTTGCATTAGAACATCACCAATACCTTCTCTCAAAGCATCACATTACAACTCAAATGGCTAGGAGAAGTTTGGTATGGCCAAAATGGGACATGAACTCATAAGGTGCTTGAACTGATCAAAGGCCTTATGTGCTTTATTTGAACAACCGAATCACCCCTTTTTGGTAAGATCCATGAGAGGAGTAGTCATATGAGAGTAGCCCTTCATGAATCTTCTATAGAACCCACAAAGATCCAAAAACCCCTTCAACTGAGTGAGGTTTTTTGGTGGTGGCTAATCCAATATGTCCTTGATTGTCTCCTGATCCACACCGAATCCCTTAGAGCTGATCACATGACCAAGATAGAGGAGCTCAATCATCCCAAACTCACAATGAGATTCTTTGGAAAACAAAGATTCATCCTCGAAAATTCTAAGAACCTCCTCCAAATCTTTTAGAATCTCTTCCTACGACTTACTATAAATCAAGATGTCATCAAAGGATATTAGCACACACTTCCTTAATTTATTGTTGAACACCCTATTCATGCAAGACTAAAATGTTGCATGTGTGTTATTCAGCCCAAATGGAATGAATAAGAACTCATAATTTCCAAAATGGCATCTAAAAGTAGTCTTCTCAATGTCTTCCTCTCACATTCTGATATGATGATAACTTGATCTGAGGCCTATCTTGGAGAAGTAAATTGATCCATGTAGCTCATCAATGAGTTCATCGATCCTCAAAATAGGATACTGATTCTTGATATTTTTCTTATTGAGGGCCTGGTAATCTATGCACATACACATAGTGCCATCCTTCTTTACCAAAATGACTGAAGACGCAAAAGGACTCTTGCTTGGTCGAATGTGACCCATGTCCAAGATTTCTTCGATGGACTTCTCAATCTCATCATTGTTCCTTTTCAGATGTTAGTATGGAGTAGTGATGATTGGTTTGGCATCCTTTTCAAGTTCAATCACATGCTCAATCCTCCTTTTAGGAGGTCTCCTAGGTGGAATGCCACTAAAAACATTTTTTCGCTTGGAGAGCAAAGCTTGTACATCATGATGATAGTTTATCTTCTAGAGGATTAGAATGCATAATCACACACGCTGTTGCCTAGTCTACCATATCATGTTGAATCAATCATTTCATCCTCTTGAATGAAACAATGTGAGGGCCTCTATTTACATCCCTCTCAAAACCACCTTCTTCCCTTTTGATGTGAACATAATCTCCATGGTTTGAAGGTTTAGAGTGATATCTCCAAGAGATCGAAGCAATTGAATACCTAGAACTACATCCATATCACCAATAGTCACAACATAGAAGTCATCTTTGACTTCATAATTTCCCAACTAGATAGACATGTTTGAAATCTTGCAAGTATAAGTGACTGTGAAGCCATCTACCACCATGAGTTTGAAACCTTCAATTTCTTTAGTCTTGAGTCCTCTCTTGGCCACTATCCCTTCATCAATGAAATTATGAGTCTCTCTAGTGTCAATGAGAGCAATGATTCACTTCCCACAAAGAACACCACGAACTCAAAATGACTCATTCTTTTGAAAGATATAAGGTTGGGTAAATACGGCCCCACTTTCTTAGTCTTCTTCCACCTCTTTTGGAGCCTCTTCTTCATCTTTCTCCTCTAAATATGATTGTTGTACTAATAAATTAGGTGATTCACCAGAAGAATACAACTCCAAATGGTGCAATTTCCTCTTTTGAAGCACTTGTGTCCTGGGGCACATGGCTCTTTGCAAGTGAAGAATAGTTTCTTCCTTTGAAGCTCATTTTGTAGGTCATCATCAACTCGAGATAAAAAAAATTCTTGGTCTAATTTGCGTCTTTGTGAAAGGACCTCTTATCTTTGAAAGGACCTCTTATCTTTTTTGTGTGGAAAATACTTTTATTGAAATTTAATCCTAGGGGTAGCCAACTCCATAATCCTTTCTTTTTGATAGCCTCCTATAGAGTTTGTGGATCAAAGGCCTTCACATATCCCTTCAAGGATTCCACCAGTCTTTTAATGAAAAGGACTACTAGCCTCCATTCAATGATGTTGGGCACCATCATAGAAAGTATCTGGAACTTTGAAATGTATGCATCAAGAGATCTATGTTGTCTCAACTAGGCCAACTCTCGAATTTTCTCCTCAAGATCCTTATGATCAAATCTATCAATGATTTTGTTAGTGAACTCATCATAGGAATCAATAAGGTTATGGCCAAGAGTAACCAAACTATGATACCACCATTCATGTGCAACCTTGTCCAAGTAGAGAGTGGAAAATTTGATGTTATGCAACTTAGGCATTGGTCTCAATAAAAGATAATTTTCTAACTTCTAGACCCAAGATCTAGCAATGCACTTGTCATTTCCATAAAAATATGCTAGATTCACCTTCCCAGGGCTTGTTGATAGTCAATTGGAGCCATAGGACCATTATTCTCATATCCTCCACCTCCTCGCTTCTTCTAGTTCATGAATTGCTCCAAATTTTAGATCATATGAGGAATCTTGGAGATATCAAAGCATAAGATGATGCCCTTACTGGTTTTTTTGCAATATTCTAGAAGAGAGTGCATGAGATAGAGATAATTCCAAGGAAAATTTTTGAAAGATAGAAAAATAACATTACATTTCCTATATCTACAAACCAATGTGGTATGGAGGTAGTAGAACCAAGAACTATTTGGGTTCTTGAACTAGGTTATGAGGTGACAGAAGTAGATCTTACTGGTTATGCTGACATTTTGCTAAAGAGCCCCAAAGACACCACAAAACCAAGATATGGCTCTTATGAAGAAAATTATATGGAAGTTCACATGGAACAAATAAATCCTATAATCAAGAAGAATGTGGACAAGATGGTTGATGTATATGCTAAGGAAATGGGCCTTTCTAAAGAAAGAGTGTAGTATGCTAGAGAGAGAGCCAAGGAAAATTGAAGTGTTGTAGAAGAATTTGGAAGCTTAAGAAGATATGGTAGAATAGCTACCACTCCACCTTCTATCTAGAAGTCCTTTGAAACTTTTTACTTTTGTTGGAGAGAAAACAAAGACTACTATTAGTCCTCTAATAAGGGAGAAATCTCCTCTAGTTGTGCACACCACCAAAGTTAAGAAGAATACTACCACTGTTACACCACCTGTTGCCTTGACCAAAAGAAGAGTAAAATAGAAAGTTATGAGAGAGAAGGAAATTGGCATAAATGTTGCAAAAGAAGGGGAATTGGAAGAAGAGGGACCACAGTTGGTTTGGAGAAGAAGAATTAATGCTTCACAAGGTGAACCTACAACCAAAAGAAGAAGATTTGATATCATTGACACTGAGAGTAAAGAGGAGATAGAGAAAGAAAAGGAAAAATTCAAGATACATATAAGGGAAAAGAATAAGAAAGCCAAGAAGCCTTCTCCGAAGAAGAAGAAGAATGAAGACACAAAGAAGACTCTGGTTAAAAGCAAAGAACAAAGACAAAAATAATTGGTAAGGCCTCAGTCCCCCATGAAACTAGAGGCACTTTTTAATAGCATTTTGCAAAATGATATGCTGGGAGAGACCACAAATTTATATAAATATGTAGATGAGATAGAAAAAGCCACCGCCATTGAAGCTATAATCAAGTATATTGTTGTTCTTGAAGTGGACATGTGGAACATCAAGAAACATGTTCTTGAAGATTTGTGGAACATCTTGCTGGAAAGAAGGAAAGAAGCCATGAAAGAACATGAAAGACTTAAGGAAGAGGCTTTGGAGAGAATAATTGGTCATCTATCTAAGGATGATAGAGCCACATTGGCCACTTTATTTAGCAAGGAGATAGAACAAAGCAAAGGGTAACAACCCTTATGGGAAAATATAAAGATGATCTTGAAAGAATCTGGAAGGAAAGCAATGAGAAATCTGAGGAGATAGATCAGAAGCTAGGAATGATACCAGCAAATGAATAAGAAATGAATGCTCTTGAACCAAATGAAAGAGAAGAGATGCAGACATATGATGCTCAACATTATCATGAGATGAACGATGAAGCTGCATTGGATGACACTCCTTCAGAAGTGGATGGCATGACAAAAGGAAATGATAAGGAGGAAACGATCAGAGAAGAAATTGCAAAGGAAAACATCATCACTCATCTGATTCAAGAAGAAGTCACTCCTCTGGTAAGTACTGAAAAAATTGTTGAGGATGAAAACAATGATGATAATGCTCATGTAGAAGAAGAAGGAGAGCCAAGAAAGAAAGATGAAGAAAAGGTTGATGAAGAGAAGGAAGAAGAGCATGAAGGGGAAGAAGACAAGACTAAGGATCCATCTGGAGATGCACAAACAAAAAAGATAAACCAATTGACTCCAAAAGTGTAGAAGAAAAGGGAAAAGATATAGAAACAACTAAGGTTTCAAGTGAACATTATAGATTCTTTGGATATTCTCTAAAAAAATTAGTGAGTATATAGCTAAAGTTCCAACCAATTATATCTTTACAACTTCTGCAATTGCCAATACATCAAAGTAATATTGATTTAGATAAAATCACTCTCATCTATAAGCTTCAACTAGGAGACATGTTTCATGCATCTACAAGGAAAAGAATCATTGAAACACATTAGAAGAGTATTGAATTGATGGAAGAAGCAGTTAAAGCACTAGAGGAAACCATACCCGATGCAAATGTTGATACCTCACTCTCTAGTATGGAAAATTTCAAACTACTAATTGAATCTTTTAAAATTTATGCATCTAGTTTGAAGGAAGAAGCCAAAAAAGAAACTAAGAAAAGAATAAATGATAAGAGGATGATGGAAATGACTACAAAATATGCCTCTACACATTAAAAGTTCTCAAAATTATTAAAGGATGCTGAAGAATGTGTTGATGAGGTGAAGGCATTGTTTTGGTATGGAATGAAGAGGACCAAAGCCACACAAAGCATAAGAAAGGAGATGGACTCTATTGAATCTCAAATTGATACTACCTCAAGTGCTTATGATCCAATGGTTTACCTCACCATAGAAACAAGGAACACAATAGAAGACATGCACAATAATTTCTTTCAACTGCGAGTGCAAAAAGAACACATTATTCTACAGTTTGGAGAGGTAAGGGATCTAATCAATACCAAATTTATTATTGTTTCAAAAGATATTCTAAGTGAAAATTTAAGAAGATCAATTAGGTACCTACCACTTTAGAAGAAGGAGAAGAACTATCATTGGAGTTTGAAGCACATAATATAATGCTTGTGGAGGCTAAGGAAAGCTTGGTAAGACCATTTGAAGAAGTTGTAGGTGTCAACCCCGGTTGACTTATTTCTTATTTTTTAATGCATTTCCAATATTTTTGTTCAGATTATTTATACATATGTAGACAATATATAGAGAATTTTTCTAGTACCTTTTTGGTGTTTTTTCTCTAGTATATGACTTAGAGGGAGTCAATCCATTATTTTCAATTTGTACATATGCTTACATTTCTCAAGGGGAGTTCTGATGATAGTTAGAACAAGTAGAATAGGTGCCCTTTTTCCTTGATGTCAAAGGGGGGGAATATTTTGGAGATTTTTGGCATGTTGCCATCATTGAAAAATGGGGAGATTGTTAGAATTTTAAGGAAGTTTTTCATTAATGATGCTATTTGGCAACACGATCATGAAAGGTACATAATGATGTGTTGTAGTGTTATTGATCATTGATGTCAAAATTGTTGTAGATCATTTTGATTAGTTCTAACAGGTTTGTGCAGTGTTAAGGAAGAAATTTGTGCAAAATGATTTGGTCCCTAAAGATCAGTTGTGTGGAAAATTGGCTAATTGTCAAATATGCCAGTTCAATATAACTAGGCATTGGTTTTTAGGTCTGCACAACTCCACAAATGAAGATATCACTTTGTGTGTATAATATTATTTTGGTGGATGTTAGTTTATCTGTGAAGAATTTTTGCCTTATTCATTTTCATTTTTGGCTTGTATAAATGTTTTTAGTTTCGGTGCACCCGTGCTCAAGGAGAATTATCAAAAAGATGTGCAATGTGCCACGTGGTGGCTGCGCATATTTCATATTTTGTCTTCCTTTTGGAAGAGAGTTCAAGACACCTATTGACTCATCGGACATTTTCTTTGGAGCTATATTCATGAGCTCAAAATTTTCTACCTTGTTGACACATCACTTCTTCACCGCGGGCAGTTTGCATTTCCTACAGAGTGATATGATTGGGGAGTTTGTTGGAGCTAGCTGGCCTTTTTCTTTTCTCAGTTTTTGGGATGGAAGTTTTGAGTCGGTGCCTCGGGGTGATGTGATTGGTCAACTAGACCTTTTTCCAAGATTTTGTTTCTAGGATTTGATCATTTATGGGTCTCTATCTTTGCTAAATATCTGAAAAACATCAATGCAACAACTGAGAATTGATGAGCAAAGATCGTTACAACCTAACCAAAGATCTACAATCGGATCATGTGCCATTAACTGTCAACACCTGGTAGTATCATTTTTTGTGTTAATGCAGTGTGTTTCCTTTTCCATGGCTATATAAGGAGGGGGACGACACAATGGGGGTTTGGATTCCAAGTTATAGTTTCTTTGTTGAAAAAAAAGTTTATTTAGTTTTCTTATGGTTTTAGAATTATTTTCAAAAGAAAATGTGTAGAACTAATTTTCTATGGCATGTTATATCTATTAAGGTTTAAACTATTGTCAGATTGGAATCCGACCTCTACTTCAAAGTTCATTTGATATTTAAAAGCACAAATTATTGAGAAGAAATTGTTGAGACTGTGCATGTATGGCCTTTTTCAAGCTTTCTTTCTTTATATTATCATTTTGAATGAAACATTATGTCTTGCAAGCTAAATTTGGATAGTTTAAGTAGTTGATTTCTATGTTGTATGCTCGTTTGGTAGAGTAGTAGCTTAAGAAAACTAGATTATGTCATTGGACTTCTCTGTTTTTCTGAAAGTTGTTGTTTTGTCATGCTATGCTATATTAGGAGGAAGAATTCATGTAATTTCTAAGATATTGTTCTGTTACCCATAAGAAATCTTTATGTTTGATCAGACCTTAATGAACAGTGCTTGTGGAAAGATTTGAAATTTTGCACTGTGCTTGAAGTTAGCCTTTGTTGTTCATTTTCTTTCCAATAATGAAGGGTTGTGGCATTCTGTGTCTATTTATATCACTCATAGGAATTATTTGGGTTTGAAATGTTGTAAAAGCTTTGGCGCATCACCTTTTATGTTTTCTTTTTACATTTCCTTCTCCCCTTATCTCCAAACCCCAAAGAAGAATTGGTTTTCTTAAAAATCTTGAAGGTATTTAGTGAGATGCAATTTGTCCCCCACTCGCTGAATTTTCCATAAGACTGTCAGAGCGGCGCAAGCTTTGATGATCAACAGTTATTTTTCTTGGTGGGATAAGAAGTTTTCCAAATTCCTAATTAGAAGTCAAAAATATTTCTTGAATTAGGCTAAGGAAGGAAACTGGGAGTTTCATGCCAAGAGTCCAAAAAAAGAGCATCTTCGAGAGGTCACTTCCAATACTCTCAATTACCTGCCTTAGTACCTAGAAGGAGAAGACTTATAGGTTTTGTATCACCTATAAGAAGTAATAGAGAAAGAAGTAAGAGCCCAACCCTCATAGCCTTATCTACTCCACCCGAAGGCTTAAACTTCCAAATAAGATTACTTTTATATCTTATTCATAAGAATCTTTTCTCTATGGCTCATGTACCTCCCTATGCCCCTAGAAATTTCGTAACATGGGATAGTGGTAGTCCACTATAGCCACCCACACACCCAAATGTATGGCCTGCTATACCCACTAACGCCCTCAAGACTATTCCAAGATTCTCTGGAGAAGACTTCAAAACCCCTTTCAAACACCTTCAAGATATAGCAAAGGTATGTAGGGTACATAACATGTCAAAGGAGAATATCACGTTGAGGCTACTAGCTGCCTCTTTTAAGGGAAAGGCCCAAGATTGGTATCGATCTTTGGCCTCAAGTTCTATCATCTCGTGGGACCAGCTTGGAGAGTGCCTATTCGAACATTTCTAAGAGAAAGGAGACCACTCCTCATTGATGCAACAACTAATTACCATCAAGAGAGCTTTGCATGAGGCCATGAGCAACTTCAACACTAGATTCCATAAGACCCAGCAAAGGATCCTTGTGACTACTCGACCTTAGATGGCCATAGCATTCATGTTCTATCTAAAGGCCTTCAACTCAGATATCACATTCATGATAAACTTTGTAGGAGGGGATATCTTGCCCGATGCATATGAGGTGGTGGTGCGTGCAAAGAGCAATCTAATCGATGCTAGAAAGCTTCCGCCTTGACTACCGATGCTAGTATTCACAAAAATTTCTAATGGTCCTTAGGAAGAAGCCACTCCAAGCACTCCCATTGCACAATTAATGTTTGTCACCCCATATTTTTTGAATGTGAATCCCACCACTGAAGTAAGCATGTCGAGCTTTTCTTCAATGGTGGCAGATATCAGTGACATGAACAATCTCATGTGGACTTTCACTAACAAGTTGTTTATTATCAAATGACAGCAAGTGACACCTCCAAAGTAGACCACATAAGCCTATGGCGGAGGGAAGTCATCTTATCAACATAATCCATATCAAGGATCCTCTAGAGGAGGAGGTCAATAGATGTCGTCGAGAAATCAGATAGTTTCAACCACCATGCCATTGTAGAAAGTTAAGGATAGCTTGAGTAAAGAGCTAGTCCTAGGCCAAAACAATTTGGTGGAAGATAAAAATGTTTGGTGCTTCCTGTGTAGCGATAGCCATATGCCCCAAAATTTCCCAAGGGAGAATATGTAGTAGAGGGTAGCAGAACAAAGAAGCAAGGGAATGCTCCTGAATGTGAACAAGTATGAATTGTCCAAAATGGAAAACACTCATACAAACGCAAGGGATGTCCCTGGAGCAGGAGCTAGACATTGCACCCAAACAAGCTCTATTCTCATGGTTAGAAGAGGAAGAGGTTGTGTTTGCAAATGAAACTCTGATGACTAGTGTTCCACAAGTGCAGTTAGATTACAACACAAGATCAAAGAGAAGGCTCACAGGGGAGTACGCACAACAAACTTTTCCATGTCTGCATCCGCATCAACTATTCCCATAGGAAAAGCAGGCTTCATCGCCCATCATTCGGCCTTTTCCATAGCCACATAACACACCATTGGCAGAGAAATAGACGAGCAAAACATCAAGCCCAATCACATCAAAACATTTTCTTCTAAAAATGAGAGAAATACCACCATTTAAGCCCAAGGCCCAAATAGTCTGGATGCTTAACGTGGTTGAGAAATTGAAGAAGGCACCTACTAATGTATCATTGTGGGACATCATATCAATTCATGAACAAAAAATTTTGCTTCAAGAGGCATTAAAGGAAGAAGAACAAATCCCATTGGTGGATGTAACTCATCCATGCAATCAAAGCGGAGACAACAAATACGTGCTTCCCCGTTAGGCTTCGAAAGAAACAATGTATGTAAATAATGTGGGAAATGCAAAAGAGAAAGAGGTAAGCAGAACAAAGCCCATACCTTTATTTTTAACACTTATAGTGGGAGATAAACTGTTGCATAATAATATGATTGATTCAGGGGCTAGCACAACTGTTTTGCTAAAACAAGTGGTAGATGCTTAAGTATGAGCCCCTTGAAAAAGGAATCATGCAACTAGATGGGAAGAAGGTTTTGACCATTGGTCAGATAAAAGATCTATCTCTAACCTTTTTCTCCCACCCAAGCCAAACAGTCATACAAGAAGTAGTAGCGATAAACATTCCTCTGATCTTCAGAATGTGTCTTTCAAGAGATTTCACTACAAAGCCCAGCGGATACTTGGCACTTGACTCGTCCCACCTGATATTAAGAACCAGGCATGGGATGAAGATGAAGATCCTATCCAAATCCTTGCATCTCAAACATATTGTAAATGACGCTAATCTGTGTGTTGGGGCTGCACATACCTCTATCTCTCAACAAAAGAGATATTGTGTAGAAATTCCTGAAGATGAGGAAGATACAAGTGAGCGAACTCCTAAGGAAGAAGTGTTGCTCAACTAATTCATTGATTCTATTCCATTTGGAAACTTCCATGCAACAAGGCTAGGCACCTATGTTCTTTTTTACGGTGATCAAGTCTTTTTGAAACTAATGAAGGATCAGGAGAAATCTGACCATCTAGTTCAGATGGTTCATCTTAAATCATCAAATATGGATAATTTGGTTCCATTGATGAGCGGAGGCGCAATGCAAGTCATTGTTCGACCCTCAATCCCCAACAATGATCAAAATTGGAAAGTTTTGGGTGACAAAATTCAAATTTTTTCTTCCATATATAAATTAGGAACAACTTCTGACTATTCACCACTAGGGATGGATCTTCTCGATTCACCACTAGGGATGGATCTTCTCGAAGATGTAAGGAATGGCAAGAAAATATTTTCTATAGATTCAAGGGATTATAAGAACATGACGTAGAAAGGGACAAAAAACTGAGAGTCAGAAGGGAAGTCCCTCGCAAGGACAAGAGAAGGCTGAAGGATCTCTGCTTCAGGTATGACCTAAGAGAGTATGACCTAGGCATAATTCAGCGTACCATTGACTTGGTAGAAGGATCCAAGCATGTCTGACAAAAACAAAGGTTAGTTAACCCGAAGGTTAAAGCCTTGATGGTGCAGGATCTCACCAAGTGGGTCGAATCAAAGATCATATGCCCTATCAAATATTCCACCTAGGTGTCAAATCTAGTCCCAGTTTGGAAAAAGAATGGTGATATATGACTTTATGTCAATTTTCAGGACTTAAAAAGGACTTCGTTAAAAAACCATTACCCCTCACCACTGATGGAGAAAATTTTACAGACTATAACTAGATCAGGGATGTTCTCCTTGATAGATGGTTTCTCAAGATGCAATCAAGTCTATATGAAGGAATCCGACCAACATGAGACGATGTTTACCACTAAGTGGGGAATGTTTTCTTATTCAAAGACATCATTCAAAATATCCAATACTAGTGCAAATTTAAGCATTGCTTTAGAAGGATTGATAACTAGATCATCATCATATATCTAGGTGACCTAACAGTATTTTCTAGATCAAAAGATGATCATCTCGATCATCTGAAAAATGTTTTCCAGAAATATCAATGATTTGGGATTTCTTTCAATCCAGAAAAATATGTCTATGGATTGCCTCAAAGAAAGACTCTTGGCTTTGTACTATCAAAAGGGGGAATAGCAATAGATCTCGAAAGGGTCCGAATGACAAAAGGGTTGCAATCTTTCCCGAGGAAGATTAATTTTGTCAGTAAATTCATATCAGATTTCGTGAGCATTGTGTGATTAATCACCCTGATGCTTAAGTAAAACCTACCTTTCAAGTGGACTTCCGAGGGCACAATGAATTTCAAGCAATTACAGATGGCCCTCCCCAAACCTCAGCGCCAATTAGCCCAAATTTTTCCTAAGGCTTTCTACTCTACGTATATAGTGGCAAGCATAATATAGCTTCTATGCTCACTCATAAGTACGAGAAAGATAATGAAAAGCATCCTATTGCATCCCATTTGAGGACCTTGAAAGGCTTCGAGGCCAATGTGCAGGGTATATGCAAGATCATCATGGAAAAAACAGGCCCTTAAGTAGCAAAAATTCATAAAAATCAGAGTTAGGCAACTTGACATAAAAATTTGAATAAGTTATCTATATTATTTAAAAAATATGTAAGAATAGAATCTGTAGAAAATTGAATGTAGTTTCTAAACTACTAGGTTTATTTAAAAAAAAAAATTATTTGGTGAAATTTTGAAATTTCAATGCAGTAGTGCTTAAATTTCAGGGGAAAAAAAAGTAGGTGTCTATCTGACCACCCTAACCACAATAAAATGATAATATTTTTTTATAAGATTTTAGATATAAGTAGAGGACTCATGTCTGGATGTGATGCATAATTTTTGTAATTTTTTTCCAAGTAAATAATTAATTATGATTTTTTTATTGCAACTTTTAAAAAATATAAAAACTCGTATGTCTGACCACCTTAACTTGGTCAAAACTTCATTAAATTCATTTTTTTTAATCCTATATTATGCGAAGCATAGAATGTGATGCATGTTTCAAATTCAAAAAATGTGATACCGTTTGAAAGCTAGAGATGTTTTTCAATCAGCCTATCAAGCAGGACTTTAGTCGTAATTCAAATAGAAAATGAATAATAATTAATTATTAAATTCAAATTAAAGCATAATTTATATTGGTGGAAAGCTGAGAATATCCTTTAAAAACCCTTTTCATTTCATCAATTTTAGGTAAGAAAAAAGTCTTCAGACACATACCCTACACATACCCATCATATCACCAATTTTTGGCCCATCATGATCCTGCACATACCCTATTGGAATACATCACAGAAGGAAAAATTGTCAATTTCCATGAGGAGCTAGTAGCTAGGCTTGGCCTGCCCAAGATTATTATATCCAATGATGCCCAAGTTTATGTGGAACCAGGAATGCTATATTTTACTATCAGATATGGGATTTTCCCGAAGGCTTCATCAAATTATTACCCACAAGGGAACAGGTTAGCAAAATCTACTAACAAAAACCTAATTAGGTTAACCAAGCATATTGGGTTAGAACGAAAAAAGGATTGGCATAAACATCTGTGATTTGCTTTGTGGGTGGACCGAATTACTCCCAAGTAGATTCTGAAGACCTCTCCTTACAGACTGTTGGTGTATGGAAAAGAGGTAGTGATACCCATTTCCATATAAATTCTTGTTTCACAACTATTGAAAGCCCCATAAATTGAGGAAGATGGTCAAATGGAAGTACGGTTGGTAGAATCCCTCAAACTGGAGGAAGATAGAGAAAAGGCTCATGGAGCCATGATCAATCACAAGTAAACAGTTAAGTGATGGTTTGGAAAAAAGACTTGTAACCCAAAATTAAAAGAAGGGAGCTTAGTGCTAAAGTACGATGAACGTACTATAAAAAACAAGGAAACACACGAAATATGAAGCACTATGGAAAGGAATTTTTCGAATCAGAGCATGCAAAGAAAAGAAAACATACGAGCTTGAAGATATGGAGGGAAACACTTTAGATATACCAGTGAATGGTTTTTATTTGAAGATTTTCCATTAAAATGCATAGTTCTTTTAAAAAAAATTAACAATTATGTACCATATGTAAAAAAATTTGTAAGTATTTCAAAATTTTGAGAATAAAACAAACCCAAGAAAAACAGTAAGGAAACAAAAAGTTGTATTATATTATGTTCATTGAGAATTTACAATATAATGCACGACCCGAGGCTCAGGATTGAACATGAAGCTTTCTCAAACAAAACCCAAAAGAAGTAGTTAGTAAAAAGAAGCAAAAGGGAGGCAATGAGAAAAAAATAGTAAAGGCCTCCAACCATTGACGATGAAGCAAAAAGGGCTCATTGTCAAGTTCTTCTTCTTCTTCTCATATGATGGGATGCAAAGAGGGGATGAACACATAACACACGTGGGCCAAATGGTGTAGACCTAGGGTCTACTCACTGCGAATTTGCACCAGAAAGTCAAAGTGCTTCCTCCAGGCGATCATCGGAACCTGCTCCATGTCATACTCCCGCAACAAAAAAGTAGTCACTGGCTAAGAAGAGCAATGGTGCGTCTCAATGTCCATGGTGTGGAAATCAGTTAGGAAGGGTAACCAGGGTACATCTATTCCAAAGTCCATGTGCTTGTGGAGGTCCATAACACTCATGTCGGGGATGGCCACTCACACTATCTCACTAAGCCCTTCCATTAGTGAAGCGTCAAAAATATTCTGGCATAGTTCAATTATCACAGTCTTGGAAACATTCAGGTCTAGCAGTCAGGCCATGAAGCGGGAAAGCACATTGCAGTTGCTCTGAAGTTGGTTCTCATTGGTAATGTAGTCTACGCTGACCACTCACTTGAACACTACCATGACGAGGGGTTGCATTTCTTCACCAAGCACTTGATTCAGTCACTAGTGACCTCTCTCGTGAAGCAGTGTTGCGGTCTCCTTGGAAGGAGCCGAACAGGGGTACCTAGACCAACAGACATTCTGATAAAGCAATGAATTATGGTGGAAAGGGAATAAGCAGAAGGCTAGCTAATGTAAGAGAATATATGTTTGAATGAATGTTGCAAAAGATGGCGTAGCTATACATAGAAAAGGTGAGCCGACAAACTCAACCAACAAAATGTCTATTTTTGGCCAGACGACAATGGAAATTTTTAAGATAGAACAAAGTAAGGTAGATAAATCATACAGAGGATTTGATGGAATGCCTTGAGAAACAAATTTGGGCATTGTGAGTAAATGCTCTCATACGCTGATTGTTGACATGTTTCTTTCATCATCATCAGTGCCAGCCAACTTACTAATAAGAAAAGACATGGATTAACACACTAATACTCTAACAAATTAATGGGCATGTATTTTCAAGAGTACCTTGTATCACCTCAGCACATTTCGTATGATGAAAAACACGCTTTTCAATACAATAAATTTATTTGTAAAAGAGGCAGTGGGGAGAATGTACTAATTCCATTCTCACAGTGTTCTCAACATTCCTGAGGGATACGAATCTCATTTTCACATGTATTTCCCTAGTGGCAACAATTAATGGACCAACGATAACGATGTAGTCTTAACTACATGCGAGTAAGAGAATTAATTGCACTCAAAAGTATAAAATAAGTAAAAGGAAAATGGTTATTATCACTTGATAAGCTCTCTACAACTTTCTCATATAGTCATGGCGAAAGCATCTACCTCCGGTAGGCAAGATGTAGTTTCAAACAAAAGACCAGGTTACGCCAATGTTTTTGGTCGCTACTCGTTCGCCAATGCCCCAACAGCAGAAAAATGACCATTTGAGCACTACAAGAAGATCCAACCTGATAAACACATCCAAAGAGAGGTGGTGCAAGACATAAATGACAATTTTTTCAACCCTCAGTTTTCGGCCAACCCTAAAAATCTTAGGGAGGGTGTGTTTTAGAGGATGTTGGAGCATGAACTGTCAGAGGGTTTTGCATTTTAGCTTTGAAAGAATGGTCTGCCACAGTTTATGTTGCCTGTTGTGCATTTGTGCGCAGAGTTGGTTGACACATGTGCAAAAAGGTTTAACAAAAATGTAGAGGCCATTGAGAGCTGTGGGGTCAATATCACCATTTCTTCCAAAGCAATACAAGATATGCTATGTATCCCTATGAGCTAGGGTGCTAAAATTTTTGATGAAGAGTAAATGGATGCCCTAGGAGAAGATATGTTCAGGAAAATAAATTTCTATGTGGATGAGGCAAAGGAAAGGCCATAGAGAGGACAAATTCATTGGCCTCTTTCACTCAAAACATTTAAAAAGGATACGCAGTGCATATTTTCAATGTTGGCCTGGGTTTTTGGCCTCAATGATGATGAAAAGGTTAACCCTTTCCAGTTTTCCCTAGGCCATACACTCAAAAGAGAAAAAGTCTAGAGGTACTATGATTTTTTTGAGGTGATAGCTAGGAACATGAGGGAGAAATTGAAGAACTACAATGTTGAGTCTAAATTCAAGTATTCTTTTGTCCTGTTTCATTTGCTTTTGCATCAAAATTTTGAGTGGCTAACGAGGAATGTACTGATGACTAGGCTAGATGAAAGGGGTTGTATCTAGCCAGTTTTTGTATGGACCCATGTTCTTTCAAGGATAGGAGATTACTATCAGTTTGTAGACAATTTTCTGAGGCCAATACTCCAAGATTTGTTGCCTTGCCCCATTGGTCGTTTCTCTCAAGATGTTATAGAATGGATTGAGGATCCACCTATCCCATTGGATTATTTCTTGGGTGAGGATTTCACGTTTGCTAGATTTCATGTCTTTCCTAGGGAGGATTTTTGACTCCCTGGATTTGTAATAGACATGGTGTTTGTGTTGGAGGCATGTCGACAAGTAACCATCATCGATAGGAATTATGGCATTGGAAGGAACAAAACAAAGCTTTACAATCTTCCTCTCATGATTGATAAGGGCCATGTGATACTGACTAAGTAGAAGGCTGAGGACGAGATTGCAAATTTATTGGCGGCCTTGGGCTTGGTCCTCATTTGCAACAAATAGAATTATAACATGAATGAGATTTTTAGTTTAAGACATGAGTTTAGGGATTATTTCCAAAGGAGGAACTTGGGTCAGGAGAGCGCAGAGATATACATTGACCTAGCTTACATTCCAAAAGAGTGGCCAAAACGGCTAAATTTTTATGAGCCACATGCATAGTATCAAAGGAATCTTCTTATGGGAAAATCACTCAATACACAGTTGAAGAAAAAATGTTGGTCAGAAAGAAAGAAGTCAGACTTCTGGAGATTCTAATAGGAAATGAGATGTCCAGGTGCCCCATTCAGTAACTTTCAGCTTGATGATGAATTTGAGGACTTATATGACAAGGAGGTTGATTCTGAAAACAACAATCTTGAGAGGAGCCATGAAATTGACAAAGAACAAGTCCCACCTCAGGCTTCTAGACCTTGGGAATCTGACAACCGAAGAGACTCAAGGAAAAGGGGTTCACAAGCTCCATCTACCTCCAGCACCCGAAGTAAAGGAAAAGGGGCCCCATGGTCTCCAAGGGGATCCTTAGCAGCCATTAAAGGTCAAGTTCTGGAGGAATCTGTAGCCAGAGGATGAAACATGCTAGTTCTGGCCCCTATTGGAATGGTTGAAACCACTGCTTTTCCCATTACTCCTAGTCCATCTACTTTTGAGAAGGCACTTCTCCATCAACTTGTTTTTGTATTTACTGCTACTGGTCTTTCCCTTGCTCAATTTGGCATTTCGTCCTTTTCCATGATCATGTTGCCTTTTACATCCCTCCATACTCACACATTTGAAGTTTCCCTATTGTCACCCTTTTCAAGCTGCCCCCCAGTGCTTCCATCGCAACACAAAGCGTCAATGTCCCTTAGACTCTTTAGGGCCATTTTAATGCTACCAACTAGGTCCAAAAGGCCACAAAGCAAAAAATATTATCGAAAAATGTCAAGAAGCCCACTACAAAGAAGATTGAAGCCTGTTTCAATGAAGAGTGAAACTCTTTTCTTATTACCACCATGAAGCTACTTGTTTCAAAGCCCGAAGGCCAAATGCATATGGAAGATTATGACATTCATGTCGTAGGCCTGGACTTGAATGAAACTTGCCTGTGCGATAAAGTGGTCCTAGCCAAAGCCACATAGAAGGTAGCATATGCTGACTATGAGAGGCTGGACAGGAAATTAAAGAAGCATGAGGTGGAGTTGGAAAATGTAAAAGAAACAATAACCAAACTACAAAATGAGATCTAAGCCAAAGAAGCTGAAGTGACCAGCGTAAGGAAAATTCAAGGCTAGCAAGGAGACACGTCTAGATTGCTTGCAGATGCTCGGAGTGAATATGTTCAACTTCACGCTAAAATTGAAAAATTAAGAAGAGAGATAAATGATGCCCAATCCTGAAATTTTGATTATCTTTGGAGGATCCACGTAGAAGTAGAAGAGTCAAAACAAGAAGTCAGAAGACTGAACTCTAAATTTGAAAACACCCTTTGGGAGAAAATTCAAATGGAGGAAAACACAAGGTCAAGAGAGGCTTGATTTAACCAAGAGTTAATTGTTGTACGTGGATCTGGACCCCTCCCTTTATGAAGAGGCTGATAGCTATGCATTGGGAGCGGATTGCAGCTGGTGTTTTTGTTCTAGGACCCGCCTTACAATTTCTAAGGGATTTTCGGGAATTGAATGCCAAGGTTGGTCTAATGGCTGATCACTTTACGCAAAAATGTTCATCCTAAGTGGCAGATTCCCAAAGTTTCATCTCCAAATTGTGCATCGCCACTGACCAGGTCCTTGAAAGGGCAAGGATTCCCAATCGACGATTCACCTCCATCAAAGCCAATGAGATTATCAATTGTCACAAGGTTGCAGAAAAGTGTGAAGAGTGCCAAATAGTGCTGAATAAGTGGGTCATCAAGATCAAGAAGGACTTTGGCATCTTCATTAGTTTTAGGTTTCCTCCTCTTCTTTCACCAAATGAAGATGCACTGACAATGGAATAGGTCAATGATGCAATCCAACACAAGATCCAGATCTTAGTAGAACTTTCAAGTTCAAGTGCCATGCCCATAGCTGATGATGTTGCATGTGAGATCTATCCTCTTTCTTGACTCTATTATCACCTAGGCACAGTTTCTTCCAGATGGGGATTCATCTCTTTTAAGGAGATTTTTTATCTTGAGCAAGCATATAGGTAGATCCAGACCCTTGTCCTACCAACTGATGCGGATTGGGAGGCTCAGTGTGCCACTCCCATCAAACTCCAAGAACAACTAGAGGCATAGGTTAGTATCTCTGCAAAGCGAAGACCCCTATGAGTCGTCAGAACTATGAAGCATTTTTGCCTTAGTCATTTCCATTTTCATCTTGTATAAATTTTTTTAGTTTTGGTGTGCTCACGCTCAAGGAGAATTATCAGAAAGATGCACAATGCACCACGTGGTGGCTACACATCTTTCATCTTTCGTCTTCCTTTTGGGAGAGAATTTGGGACACATGTTGACTCACCGGGCATTTTCTTGGGAGCTATATTCATGAGCTTGAAAGTTTTCGCCTTGTTGACACATCACTTCTTTGCCATGGGAAGTTTGCACTTCCTACAGAGTGATATGATTGGGGAGTTTGTCAGAGCTGGCTGGCCTGTTTCTTTTCTTAGTTTTTGGGATGGAAGTTTTGAGTTGGTACCTTGGGGTGATGTGATCAGTCAACTGGACCTTTTTCCAGGATGTTGTTTCTAGGATCTGATTGTTTACGGGCCTCTATCTTTGCTAAATATCTAAAAAACATTAATGCGACAAGTGAGAATTGATGAGAAAATATCATTGCAACCTAACCAAAGATCTACGATCGGATTGTGTGCCATTAACTGTCAACACCTGATAGTATCATTTTTTGTGTTAAGGCAGTGTGTTTCCTTTTATGTGGCTATATAAGGAGGGTGATGACACAATGTGGGGTTAGATTCCAAGTTATAGTTTCTTTGTTGAAAGAAAAGTTTCTTTAGTTTTCTTAGGGTTTCAGAATTATTTTTAGAAGCAAATTTGTAGAACTACTTTTCTTTAGCATGCTATATCTATTAAGGTTTAGACTATTGTTGGATTGGCATTTGACCTCTGTTTCAAAGTTCATTTGATATTTAAAAGAATGAATTATTAAGGAGAAATTATTGAGACTGTGCGTGTATGGCCTTTTTCAAGCTTTCTTTCTTTATATTATCATTTTGAATGAAACACTGTGCCTTGCAAGCTAAATATGGATAGTTTAAGTAGTTGATTTTCATCTTGTATGCTTGTATGGTAGAGTAGTAGCTTAAGAAAACTAGATTATGTCATTGGAATTCTCTATTTTTCTGGAAGTTTTTGTTTTGTCGTGCTATGCTATATTAGGAGGAAGAGTTCATGTGATTTTTGAGATATTGTTCTATTACCCATAAGAAATCTTTATGTTTGATCATACCTTAATGAACACTGCCTGTGGAAAGATTTGAAAGTTTGCACTGTGCTTGAAGTTAGCCTTTGATGTTTGTTCTCTTTTCAACAATGAAAGGTTGTGGCATTCTATGTCTATTTATATCACTCATAGGAATGACTTGGGTTTAAAATGTTGTAAAATCTTTGGGGCATCACCTTTTATGTTTTATGTTTACATTTCCTTCTCCCCTTATCTCCAAACCCAAAAGAAGATTTGTCTTTCTATAAAAATCTCAGAGGTATTAAGTGAGACACAATTTGTCCCCCACTCACTGAATGTTCCATAAGACTATTGGAGAGGTGCAAGCTTTGATGATCAACAATATCTAATTCCAATATTTCATCATGTTTTGATGAGTGGTTTGAGAGTTACAAGCAATAGAGTTTCACCTGGAAAATTATAGTGATTTTTTGTACAATATGTTTGTGTGGGAGAATCCACACTTCTCCGCGAATGAGTTTTTGGCATTGCACTTTTGAAGAAAAGTTTCCAAATGTTAATAGAGCACGGATTCCAATTGGAATCAAATTTTAAGGTCCACATGTCGAGATGTGGATGCATAGTTGAAGGATTTTTCTTTTAGGTCATATGTAGTGTTGACCTAACACGTTTGATGTTGTGTGAAGGTTAAATAAGTGTTGCTATCTTATGTGAGGTCAATTATAGGTCCATGTTGAACTATTTATAGTTGTTTTGAGTTTTGAATTATGTCACATTGTGTGGATGAAACGTTTTGGAGTCGAAAAGTTACATTTTGAGTGTTACTTCTAATTAGGTCAACCTAATTAATTTTATACTTGATGCGAATATATATGCTAGATTGTTTTTGGTGTTTAGACAAATATTGAAAGTACTAAGAATGTTCCACACGTATATGATATGAATTTGATCAAAGCAGTGTGAAGTTAAGTTGTGAATGTTGAGTTGAAGGTCAGAGTTGTGTGAATGAAGAGCATGGTAGAGTGTTGAATCTGAATCAAACAAAGATTGTTTATTGAGATTTATTGGAATTGTATTCATTCATATGTAATCTTATGAAAATTGTAACAGTTCAAAAATAGGTTGTGATCCATCATCTCTCTTCTATCTTTTTCTTTATGGAAATTGAGTCCACTTGGACAATGAGTCCACCTATAGTGAGCACTTTTGTAAATATACTATAACCTATTATAATATATTGTGAGCTAACCCTCACCATGGTTTTTCCCATTTTGGGTTTTTCACATAAAAATTATTGGTGTTCATGTGTTATGTGATGTTGTTAATGTTTCCTACTTTCATTCATCTTTATAGTTGAATATGCTTTGGTGATTGGATGTTTAATGTTTGAATGGTTTAAGAGAATATTGATTCAGCCCCTATCCCCTCACCTCTCAGTATTCTAGGTGTTCAACAATTGAGACATGTGTACCCACCTCCGCATCATACTTAGACATGAGGAAAATTACTAAACTTTCATATCACTACAATGTTAACTTGTACCATTACACACTAAAATTCTCTAGAGCATATACAATCTCAAATATTCTTTTGACATCAATGACAACCAACCTTATCAAACTACAACAATGCAACCATGTAATATGGGCATGCCACAAGAAAATGATTTTATTTTGAATGTAAAATTAAATAAAGACTTGCCTCTTTCCAAGCTTACAAATAATGGAGAAAATTCTCCTTAAGATAAATACACACACATGCAATTGAAATTCCATCTCTAAGAAATCCCATATCGAGTATCATCAATTTGAATCTAGCTTCAAGTCATTTCATCCAAAATTTTCATGCAAATCGATATTTTCCATTTTAAGGGATGGAGGGTTTTGGGAGAGAAAAATTGTTCCAAATAAGGATAATGAAAATAAAAGTCTAAGTCTTTCCTTTTATCTCATTTTTCCTTTCTATTTCCATTTTCCATTTTCATTTTTTTATTTTATTTTTCAAAAATCATTTTTATTTCTTTATTTTTGTTTCCACAAAATATACATGGCAACTAAATTTAAATGCCTAATTCATTTTTCTTTTCCAAAGGCAATACAACAATACAATTGAATTCCTTTCTTAAAATTTAAATAAATTCAATTGAATTTCTCACATAAAGAAATATTTTTCATTCCAAATAAATCTAATTGCAACAATTAAATATCATTTATAATGCATATTAAATTCACATTTTACCCTTTCCTTTCTTTCTCAATTTCCAAATTTCCAATGCATCAGGCACTATTCATATGGGATATTAATATTTAAAATGTAATTACATGGAAAATGGGAAAATTAAAAACCATAATACAATTCATGCATTTAGTGGTTTTCCACAACACACAAAGTCTAGAATCACTACCAATTCATATCCAAAACCATAATGAAAATCACACTCAACTCACACTCAAATTGAGTGTGATAGGGGTTACCAAACACATTGGCCCAAAGTGACATCTCCAATTAATTACTATTGGACAATAACTTAGACTTACATAATTAAGTGGATAAATAACCATGTACTAGTACCTACTCAATGCATGAGTCAAATATACCTTCCTAATATATAATAACTGAAGCACATGAAATCATCCAATAGGGTTCAACATCATGTAAACCATATAGTCATGATGCATAGCCAATATCTATGAACTAAATAATTATGATAACCAAAAATATAAATCATAACACATGCATCTCAAGGATTACAACAATAATAAAATGCATCAAGTCCTCACAAGGATCTTTGCACACTACCATACACGTATCTCAATGATGTAAACAAGACACCAAAAAACTAACATTTTGAGGAACACCATCTTGAAACATGTTGGTGGTCTCAACACAAGTGAGACAATACAAAAATTAAATCCCATAAAGAAAACATCCACTCAAATAAACAAGCACAAGCATGGCCTATGCATCATTGATTCATAGTTAAAAACAATATTAAAACCAAGAAATCTTAGGGCAACAAATGAGTGGGAATTAAAGAAACATTCTATTATTTGAATTTAAGGTTGTGTGTATATGGGAGGAAAAAAATAATATACATAGACTTTGGGATAACAACTTATCAAGAAATAAAAATTTCCAAAGGAGTTGATTTGGTCGTGCAAGAAAACACACCATGGACTCAACATGAAGAGAAATAAAGTCAAGTGAAATCAACTTGATTTGAAGTTCTCAATATTGCTAAATATTGCTAAGTAAATAAAATTAATTATCCAAGTAAACTTAGTATAAAAGGTATAATACCCCATTCATGGGTCTTTCAGATTTAATTTTAATATGAATACATGAGAAGGATAAGCTTATTCCCTCCTCTAAATGGGTGGAAATTAATTTTGATTGGGAAACAAGAGGTAACCTTGAAAAATCAAGAGAAGGTTATTTAGTTCAAGATGCTTTAGCAAATCTCATCAATGCAACTTCAAAGAAACTATAAGACGGATCCAATAATGAACTAAAAGTGCATGCACTCCTTCTTGACCTTCAGGTTTGTAAAATATATGGAGTTGGTAACATGTAGATAGAAGGTAGTTCTATGGTCATTATCAATGCTATCTATAAGTGAGGATCTCCAACTTGTAGAACAGAAACAACACTATGAAAAATGTATGGTTGATACTAGATTCATTTGTTGTATTCAATATACAACAAATCTTTAAGGAAATAAAACCTTGGAGAATCTAATTTTGTAGAAAACTATGTCATTAATAAGAAAGTTTACAATATTATAAGTAGCTTGGTTGAGATATGGGAATCTTTCAATTTCACATTTAGCATATTTTTTTATCAAATTATCAACGTTCAATATGTGGGATTCCAATGCATAATCCCTATGATAGTTTGTATCTAAGACCCAATGCATAATCCATATGCATAATCCCAATGATAGTTTGTATCCCAATGATTAAAAGTTAGCTTGGTTGACATCCCAATGCATAATCCCTATGATAGTTTGTATCTAAGACCATAAAATTTAAGGGAAGCATGGCACTCACACATGACCAAAGAAAAGGAATAACACACATAAATAATCTTATTTAAAAACCATATTTTGATCCTTTAAGTTTCACTTGTGTCTTGATCTAGTATTGGGAGAAAGTTGAGAATATAAATACTTTCCATTATTATGGCATTGCATCTCAATTTAAACCCAATGGATTAGTATATTTTTAGAAATTTCATAGTGGAAAACACCCCTATGTGGTTGGTAGAAAAGAGGAGACATTACTTTCTTGGAGGGAATATATAATTGTATTTGAGAAAATCTTCAAGGAAAGCGATTATCATGTTATGTAAAATCAAAGTGATTGTGAGTGATTTTTTTTCATGGAAAATAATAAGTAGAGGGTCAATATTGATGTGGTTTCTATTATTGTTAGAATTCTCTTGGATGCAACCTAGATAAAGAAAATAGTCAAACAAACCACCAATGTCTTGGCCAAGTCTCAATGGAGTGGAGGTTTGAAGTAGGTTTTTGATTGATGGTTCTAGGGTTATTGTTCCTTCCATAGAATATTTCCTAGCAAATGCATAATGGCATTATTGCTAGTCGTTGAGCCCCCTTCATTATGCCTATTGGTGGACTCCTTGAGGCTAAATTTGTATATATAGGTCTATACCAAGTTTTAACTTCCTAAAATAAATTAGAGACATAACCTCACTACTACCTTTGATTGGTCTTTTGCAATAATAGAGGAGGATGAGTAAGATGGTGTGAATACAACATGGTGTGGTGAATAAGGGTTACTATTGTAGGGCCAAAATTTGGTTAATATTGATTGGCCTTCATAATCTTAATATATGTAATTTATATAGTTTTTTAGTTTAGAAGGAATGTTTACTTGTAGTATATAGACATACTATTGTATTAAGATTGGCCTCCTCTCAAGGAACATAAATGTAAAATATTTAATTACTTAGAGAGGTGTAACTATAGTGACAACAAATGATAAAGTGTAATAGTGTGAGTGTGTAGCAAAAACTAGCATATATTTTAGAAAAAAAAACTAAAAATATAAAATAACTCAAGTAAATAAAAATAGTTTCTCAAATAAAAATGAAGTAAAATAAAATAGCTCTTTAGTATCTAAAACAAGAAAGCTCTTGGGGTGAGGGGCCTAGCTTGATTGGATAAAGCATCTTTGTTGCAAGCAAAGGGTCATGACGTCTAGTCTCCACCTATCCCTATAGTATTGAAGAGTGTGTCACACCAGCGTCACCAATCACGTGAATTTTTTTTACTAGGTGCATGCTACACCCTTAATATTAGTGTACATTGGGTTATGAGTAGTTGGCTTGTGGCTATCTTAACTCTCTATGAAGTCATATTATCATTAGTATATTGTTATTTAGTTGTTTAGGTCGGCCTAATACTTATATAGGTGTGTCTAAGTCGGCCTAGGTGATATCCTAGGCATAAATAGGTATATATAGGAGGTTGTGAGTCTTATTTCAACATCAAGTTGTGAAGTGTGTTCTCATTAGAGATATTTGGAGGTTTTCCCCCTCGAAGTGGCTTGTTATTCTTAGTTAATATCAAGTATCTTTAGCATATTTCATATCATATTCTTCTATTGTGCAAGTTATTTCATAACTTAACAAGTGGTATCAGAGCATGATCTTGGCACCGTAGAGGCAAGGTTTTTTCTCAATTTTGGAGGCGATTTTGGGAAGAGTATATCTTTCAGATTTTGGAAATTTGTTTTCTAATTTTTAAAGGGTCTTTGAAGAACATATTAAAGAAGCTACAATCCATAATTCAGAAGAATTGGAGCATAATTAAGCTAATTATTGCAGAATTAGGGTTTATACACATTTTTTTTGGAATCTACATATCTCACACATCTTGTTGAATTGGAGTCTTATTTTTATTGGGTTTTTGAAGAAATACTAAGGGATATTACAATAAAAAATTTGAAGGAATTAGAGAAAAAATAAGCAAGTTATTGAAAAATTTAATTTTTCATAATTATCACTCTTCACGCTATAAATCTACTTATTTCTTGGGTATTTTTTAGGTGAGAGTTATTTTGGACCTAGTAAGTTACAGTAAATTTTTTAGAAAATTTAAGCTTCATTTGTGTGATTTATTTCAAAATTAGTGATTCCCATCATGAAGGGGCCTGCAACAAGAGGCAAAAAGAATGTTGTCACTCCAGGGAAGACTTCTGATAAGGATGGGGTAACAATAGAGGATATTAAGTTCCTAATGAGGAAATAAATAAGGTCAAGGAAGACATTTCCTCAATGAAGATGGATATATGTGACCTAAGAGGAGATATATCAGACATACAAAACATGTTAAGCACCTACATGGCTGAACCAAGAAAGGAGTTCTCAAGTGACCAAGGTGAAAATTCTAGGTTAGCTTCCATTGACACAAGCTTTAGTACTCCTATCAGATCTAGGAATTTATTTCCAAAGGTGGATATGCGCAAGTTCGATGGCAAGGATCCTCTAACATGGATAAACCAAATGGAGATTTTTTTTTTAAGTACATCGAATCCCAAATGGAAAAAAGGTCACGATGGCTTCCCTATATCTAGAACCAGATCAATTCATTTGGTATCATTGGATTTTCACTCATCGAAGGAAAAAGGGGCTCACCGTCTCATGGTCAATTTTTACAAAGGAACTCCAAGCACAATATAGCAATAGCATGACAGACAAATTCTTGAGCCAGCTAGCTAAACTTCAACAAGCAGGATCAGTTAAGGATTATATTTAGCAATTCCAAAACCTATCCTTTATTAGTGGATACAATTACGGAGGAAAAATTGAATGATTTATTCTTGGGGGGTCTCAAGGATCACATTCAACATGAGATGCACATGTTTAGCCCTAGCTCCATAAATGAGTCTTTTATCTTAGCACATAGGGTAGAGGAGAAGTATTTGATTCCTAAGAAGCAAGGGGCTAATGTGACAAGAGAGAAAGGATATTCAACACAACCTACTAGGTTGACTCCACAACAAATTGAGGAGAACAAAGCAAAAGGGATGTGTTTCAATTGTGATAGAAAATACAGTCAAGGACATAAATGCAGTGAAAATAAATTGTTCTATATTGAAGGTCCAAGTGAGGAAGAAGAGGAGGAACCCATACTAGAGGATGAAAGGGAGTCAAATGAGGAATCACATGATTATCAACCAATCATTTCTTGTCATGCACTCTCAGGTTTTAGTGCTCCACAAACTCTCAAGGTTGTGGGGTTCTTAAAGAAGTAGAAGGTAACAATGTTGATCGACTCAGGTAGTACTCATAATTTCATCAACAAAAAGTTAGCTACTCGTCTAAATTGTTTTATATATCCAGCTCCAGAGTTTCAAGTTTTGATAGCAGATGGTGGTACAGTTAGTTGTTTAGGGAAGTGTCATAGCATTAAATTATCCATGGGAGATTATCAACTTGATACCCCAATGTATGTGATATCCATGGGTGCAGCAAATATTGTTTTGGGAGTACAATGGCTTACTACATTGGGAACGATTGAGATGAAATTCCAAGAACTATTCATGAGATTTCAATCAGAAGGAAGGGTAGTAGAGCTAAGGGGGTTGAAGGAAAAATCACCACAAATGGTAAGCTCTAATCAAATGCAAAAGTTTCTTAAGAAAGGAGTGGATGGATTTTTGGCCCATCTATGTTCATTAGAAGTTTCTCAATCTAATGCTCCTACTCATCCATATTTGCAAGCTATAATTGATCATCACTCAGTTGTTCTTGGAGAATATCCAAAAGCTACATGGTACACCTAAGGTTATTGTTAGTGATCACAATCCTATCTTCACTAGTCACTTTTGGAAAGATTTATTCTCATGTTTGGGTACTCAATTGGCTCATAGCTCTTCATACCACCCTCAATCATATGAGAAAACTGAGGTTGTTAATAAGTATTTGGAAGGATATCTACGTCGTTTCACTTCAAAGAAACAGTCTCAATGGGTAGATTGGCTACCACTTGTAGAATGGTGGTATAACACTTCTTTTCATAGCTCATAAAAAATGTCTCCATTTTTGGCACTTTATGGATATCATCCTCCTTCCATCACATCATCAATAAAGGTGTCACCAAGAGTTCAAGCAATAGAAGACCACTTGCTTCATCAACAACAAGTACTTTCAGGACTCAAGGAGAATTTAGCCATGGCACAAAATCAAATGAAACAACAGGTAGACCAGCATCGTAGTGAAAGAAGTTTTGAAGTTGGGGATTGGGTCTTCTTGAGATTGCAGCCTTATAAGCAAATCTCACTAAAGAAAAAAATAATAATAATAAGTTGTCTCCAAGGTATTATGGTCCATACCAAATCATGCAAAAGATCGGTAGTGTTGCCTACAAGGTAGAGTTGCCACCAACAACAAAGATACATCCATTTTTTCATGTTTCCTATTTGAAGAAGATAATTGGGCATAATATTCCCACTCAAACAAACACTACTAGAGCTCAATGAAGAAGGAAGAATCATTTTGGAACCAGAGTGCATTCGTCAAACACACACAAAGAAGCTGAGGAATAGAACTCTCACTGAGTATCTCATCCAATGGAAGAATTTACCAGTTGAAGATGCCACATGGGAGGATGAGGAGTTCATTTAGAAGAATCCAAACTTGATTAGCATTGAGGACAATGCTTCTTTGAAGAATGGGGCATGCTACACCCTTAATATTAGTGTACATTGGGTTAAATGAATAGTTAGTTTGTGGCTATCTTAACTCTCTATGAAGTCATATTATAATTATTATATTGTTATTTAGCTGTTTAGGTCAGCCTAAGACTTATATAGGTGTGTCTAAGTCAGCCTAGGTGATATCCTAGGCATAAATAGGTATATATAGGAGGTTGTGAGTCTTATTTCATCATCAAGTTGTGAAGTGTGTTCTCATTAGAGATATCTAGAGGTTTTCCCTCTCGAAATGGCTTGTTATTCTCAGTTATTATCAAGTATTTGTAGCATATTTCATATCATATTCTTCTATTGTGCAAGTTATTTCATAACAATGCACTACAGTTTATAGGAGGGCTACCCAATTCCTATAGTCTAAAAAATAATAGCTCTTAAATAAATATAATAATTCAAAATTGATATCTTTCAACATTTTTAAATGGATATATTTAAGATATCTTTACTAATATTTTATAATAAACAATAGATAATCTTATGAATACTTTTGTTTAACCAATATATATTTATATATAAGATACAACAAATAATTACACAACAACCATCTCGATAGATCATCATACATTACACTACAAAATTTTCTTCTTATCAAACTTTTGAAATCAATCAATACCACAAATCCCAAATGAATGAATTATGCATATTAATCACCATTCGATGACTTATTATTATTGCATATAAAAGACAAGGAAAAAGGGCGTGGCTATGCAATTTTCCCCACCACAAAGGTCACATTTATATAGTTGATTTCACAACTTCTTCCCATGGACTTTTTAATTGTACTGAATTTGAATCTCCTACTCCACTAATACAACACTTACCCAAAGTACACACCAATATCCAAATTCAACTTTCTCAAGCGGCTTAAATTATGAGGGGTTCAATTTAAGGTATATTTTAGTTTGTTTCAAATTAATAATAAATTAAAATTGAAATTAATTAGTTATAGGGGTGAGGTTCTTGGCTCGATTGGCTAAAGCATCTTGTTGCAAGCAAGAGGTCATTAGTTCTAGTCTCCCCCCAAACCCGTGGTACCAGAGGGTATGTCGCGCCAGCGCCACCGGTCACGTGAAAAAAGTTTACCAGGCGCACTACAATTTATAAGGGGATGGACACCCAACTAATTCCTGTAGTCTAAAAAAAAAATAGTTATAATTTAATTTGATTTTGAAAGTTATGTTTATTTAGTGGTTGTGAAATTTTATTTTTATTTAAAAAGAGAAAAATATATATTTAGGGATCATATATTTGATATGAAATATAGAATATATGTAGATACTAAAAAAAAAGGGAATTCAATATTCAATTGAGTAGATGTCTAAATTATCACAACATTTTTTGTTCAAAGTTAAATGACTTGGGTCTATTTTCTTTCTAAAGATATATTGAATTTAAGTTTTGCAAGAACAACAATCAAGAAGAATACACACACTCGTATTTCAAATCCCGAAGTTTGAATCATCAAGGTCACTACAACAATGGAGGTTGCCACTGCAAAACTCAAGATCAATTTCTTACTACCATTTTGTTGATTGCATAGCTTTCAACTTTTTGTATTAGAATACAATTGCCTTAGTATGATCGGTAATACATTATGGTAGATAGTATTGCAAAGTTTCAAAAACCAACCTAAAACTTGTTCTTGAAATCCTTTATTTCTTTGATCAACCTTCTTTTAACTTTCAACCTTCAAAACAAGAATGCTCCCAACCCTTTATTGTCTTTTCAACATTCTATTTCTATAACATAACTTAATTTTTATAACTCTAATCAATTATATTATTAAAAAATGAATAATATAATAGATCATATCATTAACGTATAAAACTTAAAAAGACTGATATATTGAAAGTATGAAATATCCTTAAAAAACTGACATTGAAAGCATGAAATTTCCATAGTTTATGATAGATCAGCTGCATAGTTTCTAGATTTGACTATGTAAGCAATTTTTCAATCCATGTCTGCTATCCTCTTCAATTCTCTTATCTGACCAGTTCATTTTGATGATGGATGAATCATGAAATATGATCCGAACCATTAATAAAAAATTATTTATATAATGAAATCCAAAAACTATCCAACTAACCGATATATTATTTATTATTCTGAAATATTCAAATTGAAAGACAGTCTTACATTCGTGGCAAATAATAAAGCTCAAGAAATGGGGAGAGAAATTTTTGTGTGTGTACTGAAGAAGCTAAACATGTGATTGACAAGAAAATCGAATATCCAATCAGAGAGCTTCTGCGCCATGGATTATTGTAAAGGTGCATGGATCTTTCTTAATCAAAGAGGGCCACAACAGGGCTCTTCACCACATGCCCTTTGTTATCAATCCAATTCAGATACCCATATGCAAAACGCGAACTTTTCTCCGCCTCCACTGTGACAGTAAAATTCAGCTTCTGAAACTTGTCCGTAAATGTCAGACTGGAGGGATTCACCTCTACTTTGAGACCATCGGGAGACTCGACCACCGCCACATAATACGACTCTGCATCTCCAACATTCGTGAGCGTTCTCTTGAACGTTGCGGACGACTTTGAGGTTGCATTCTGGTTGAAAATGGCAGTAAAAGTTGGATAATTCAGCGCATCAGAACCCAAGTCGAGGTCGCTGGAGCAATCGACTTTGCGTCCAGTGATGGCTTGAATTTGGCGGGCAGTGTAATTGAGGGTGCAGGCGAAGTTAACATACTCCTCCACACCCAGGTCGTAGACCAGCCCAGGATCGATAGCCTTCTCTGCACCCACATGCCCTGCTCCCAAATCCAAAGGCGTGGCAGGGCGGCCATGGCGGCCCAGATCGGTAATTGTAGCATTGGAATTGTCCAGCCTGTAGGAAGTGGTCATCAGGGCAGACCTTATTGCGGCGGGACTCCAGTCCGAATGAACGGCTTTCACCAGAGCACTTAGTCCTGCCACATGTGGACACGACATAGAGGTGCCCGAATCTATCATATACGTGCTTACGCCTCTCCTATCTGGAACCCACGCCGCCAGAATATTAACCCCAGGGCCTATGATGTCAGGCTTCAGAATGTTGGGGCTAGGAAAACTGGGTCCTCTGGACGAAAAGTCAGCTACAGCGGGCGCGGGTCTAAAGCCCAGTACTGTGACACCAAACTGTATTTCCACTACAGGATTCGACACTGTAGAAGCATACTTTACGACTGCATCCCTTGCTGCTTTATCTCCACTTCCTAAGACTATCAATGGAAAAGTGTCATCTGGGTAGGTCGTTAAGTCCATGGTGTCAACGCCCATCAAAACCAAAGCCACCGCTCCTGCAGCATTGGCATCGTCAATGATCCCAGGACTAGTATTTTTGAAACACAGCAGCACAGTTCCATTCACTCTCTGCAATTCGGGCTTGTTATTGCAGGCGGGGTCTCCCTCATCGTAGAGAAGCTCAGCGGGAGGAATCCTGGCTCCTTCATGTGGATTGGAGGCACTGTAGAAGGAGGATCCATTCACAACGGTTCCGTCGCCCAGTGTCAACATAGCTGCGAAAGCCCTGTCGACCGTGCTGGCTCCAACCGTGAAAATCCAGGGCGCCGCGTTATACATAGTTTGTCGCAAAGGCCCGTCGTTTCCCGCCGAACAAACCACAAGAACTCTTTTCTTGATGGCCGCAAAGGCTCCCAGCGCTATTACGTCTCTGAAATAAGGAGTGTCCATCTCGAAGCCGATAGACAGAGACAAAACGTCCGCTCCGTCGTTAATGGCGCTGTCCATGCCGGCCAGCACGTCTGACCCGATGGCTTCTTCCGACCCACTCTCCCAAACGACCTTATACATCGCAATTCGACCCGCAGGAGCCACGCCTCGGGCAGTGCCTGAGGCGTAACCGAACGAGTTCACGCCTTCGACGTAGTTTCCTCCCGCGGTCGACGACGTATGGATTCCATGACCCAGAAAATCCCTCGGAGAGTCGTAGTCGTGGGAGAGGTCAGTAGTACCGTACTTGGCCAGACGACCTTTGTTGAAAAAGCGCGCTCCTATGAGCTTTTTGTTGAAGAGCGACCGGTCGAAGTCGGTGCCGTTTTCACACTTTCCCTTCCATCTAGCGGGCACGGGCTCCATTCCATGATCGAGGAAGCTCTGGCTTTCTGGCCAGATTCCCGTGTCCAGTATGGCCACAATTACGTCTTGCCCAAATCGGGACTTGGGCAAGAGACCCGAATTGGGCCTCAGTCCGAGGAATTCTGTTGAATGGGTGGTATGAATGTTTCCCACTGGATCGGGGAATGATAATACGTGCCCGGGCATCTCCTCCAGCATGTCCAGCTCTGACTGTGTTAATGAGGCGCTGAAACCGTGCAGTATAGTGTCATATGTGTAATGATAGAAATCCTCGGTCTGGGTGTTCTGATCAGTCCTTTCTGCTTTCACAGAAGAAAGTAAGGATCTATACCAGTGCTCGTGGGTGGAGAATTCATTGGGCATGACAGATTTATCCATGCAAACTATGTATGTTGAGGCGTAGTCTACGCCTTTTGCGCCGACGTAAGAGGTGAACACGAAGCACAGTAACAGCAGACGGAAGATACCGCCATTGTTTCTCATCTTGAATATCTGCAGGAGCATCAAACAGAATAGATAATTCCCTGGTTTAAACTTCTCATTTCTCAATATATAAATGGGTAGCCAAAATGTAATCTTTAGCGGATGATGAGATGCTATTTTGACGTCGGCTACACTTCCAAGAGATTTCCCACTCACACGTTCATGCCAATTATGCTTTTTACTTTGCTCCGATGAGCTCGCTCATTTAATACGCTTACGGCATGATTTAAACAAATTAAAACTAGCAATCGCACCTTGGGGTGCAATAGGTACGCCGAAGACATTGTAGTTAAGTATTTGTTAGAATTGTTTTTTAATAAATGGGAAAAGCGACTGCTAGTAAATTTGAAGTCATCTAAGTTGAGTACAACTATCTAGATTTGTAAAAAACATTGTACAACCCAAATTAATGTGAGAATTGAGTAGGCTATCTATGATAACAATCACATTGCATCAACTATGTGGCAATGGATATGCATTGTTGATGCTATACAATTTTCCCCCTTAGAAAGTCTCTATAAAATTTGGACATTCTAGGACTCGTGTACATAACCCAAAAAGAGCCATAACCAAGGACTAGAAGTAGCTCAATAGTAAGCAAGCAAACTAGGTTCTAATTTGCATCCTGGCTGTCTAAATTTCTAAAAGAAATTGAATAAGGGAAAAGAAACTAACATCAAACTTTTCATTTATGTCTTAGGAAATTGGACAAGGTAAAACCCAAAAAGACCATGATCAAGTAGTAGAGCCACAAGTTTGTACATTAGATCCTAAACTATCCATATTTGTAACGATATAAGACTGGGGAACCAAAAATGTTCTATTATGCAAAATGTATAAGCATAGACATTGCATATAAACTATTTTGCAAAATTTCTATGATAAATGTACTATCATGGAATGCAATGATTGGGAAACATACACAAAATGGCTTTGTTGAGAAGAGTCTGCAAGCTTTAAGCTACCCACCTAAAACAAGGGATATGGTCTCAAGTAAAAAGGCTTGCAAAACTGTGAAACAAATGCAACTGACATGTTTAAATTCAATTTTTGCAACCTCTGTGTGCTTCTACAATCATTGCACTTCATGGCATTACACTTCTTTTTGAGTGATTTTACAAAACAATTCACTTGTGGGGTATATGCATTTACATCTTACAAACATGTCCATGAAGCAACCATAAAATCTAACAAAAATCTAGTTTCATTTATGTTGTCATGAATGGCCATGCCTTGTTTCAAAGCTGCAATTTTGCCACAAACAGGAAGAAAGTTGGAAATGCAAAAAAAAAACTAGTTATAAATAAAATTTATTTTTGTCAAAGAATATGTACCAGTCACTGTTGCGACTTAATTCTTTCCATTGTTTAGAAACTAGTACCACTGGGCACAATTCAAGGGCAATATTTTACAGCGACCGTCAGAATAGTGATGTTCAAATGATGCATGAGAGGGAGTCCATTGCCAAAAAGTTGTATTTACACATTTTTTCCAAAAGATACAAACTTTGAGAAAGACGAAATCACAAGGAAGGAGAGATTTTGAATAAACTGTCAAAAATCATAAAAGATTATAGTTGTAATCTCTTATATGCATCTAGTCTATGATATTTCCTTTTTTGATTTACAACATGCCTTAGCATTTGAAATGTGACTTGGAATCAATATGTTTTTTTTCTGTTTTAGATACAATATACCCTAAAATTTGAAGGACAACTTTGAATTAATAACCGTCATTGCTTGAAAATCAGAAAAAAAATGTCGCATTGTTGGTCTTCCTCAGGGAAGGATTTAAGACTATTGTTTCAGATCAAACTCTCAAAACAAAAAGACACTTAAACATCCAGATTTTATCAAGACTTGTTTCTAGACAAATAGATCTCCAAAAATTAATGATAACAACCCAGTCATCATTAACTCTGCTCAAATAGATTGTAAGAAAAATAAGCAACCAAAAAATAAGTGGCTTTGATTGAATGGGTCTACTGCCCCCGAAAATAAAAACACAGACAAAACCTTAATTTCAGTATGTTCACATGTATCTCTTGTAGTCGCCCTCCTCCCTAGAGAGAGAGAGAGAGAGAGAGAGAGATGAACACAAACACAACGGATTTTCATTGAATCTACTTGAATGAAAAAAAAAAGTACATTGGATGTGCTTAAATATGTAATGACGATTAATAAAACATAATAACAACACCCAAATTATTTTTCATTGTTCCTTGTATAGATTCCCATAACTGGATAAAAAATTGAAAATTTATCAAGCTTGTTTATAGAAGGGTAGATCTCAAGTAATAAACAAGTCTCCATTGGCTCTGCTTAATTGGACTTTTTAAGCCAAAATTACAAAAATGCCTTCGCTTAAGTAGGGTTTCAAAACAAGTCCTCATCCAGCTGGTCCTCGAGATGGATACCATAAATCTTATGTATTCCTCAACTTATGAATCTCAATCCATAATTTTGAGTATGAGACTTGGTCCTGAACTTTTCCCTCCATCATGCCAAGCACTACACTTTGTTGTAGAGTGGTGTTGTCTACGACTAATGTATCCATCCATGTTGATGGTGTTTTCTGCACAGCAACAACTCAGATAGAATACAAAATCCTATCTCTCTTGAAAGGTAATCTCCAATAATGAATTACTGAAAATCACCCCAAGGTCTCTCGGGTGTTAGGTCATAACAATGCATAAAACAACTCAGATGAAATGTGAAATTGCTGGTAATCACAATCGGACCTTACTACAAGCAAACTAAACCTTTTCAATTTACCAGATCTAACAATATGATGATCTTGAATCCTAAATCTAACCGAATAATAAAGAAATTGCAAAAGATAGGGATGCAGGGAAGGTAATAAAATCTAAATTATTGAACAGACAAGCAATGCAAATGACATATATTTGGAATGGACCTATCTTAAATAACCAATTCCTGTTCGACCCACAAGGCAATCTTTACAAGAACAGTGCAATCTTCTGAGGAGTATAAATTTTCAAATCATAGACTTGCATCTACAACCGAACTCAAGCACATTTGAATATATATGGTCCAGGTTGACTTTACCAGCCTACTACAATCAGATAGTTACTGGGAGTATAGACCAAAGATAGCTACCAACATTCCAAATATGAAATCACATACACCATTTATCCAACTAAACTAATTTATTCCTGAATATTAACCCAAGATCTTCAAGCAATGTAAAAGATAGAACAAAAGAACCATGCAAGATGAGATAACACAAAGGATTTCACCAGGAAAACCACAATGTCTCCAATTGTATTAATCATCAAATGCTGCAACAATTCAACTGTTCTGAATATGATATCTGCTTCAAGAAATTCTAAAACTCTAACTATTGCTCTTGCTAATCTCTACTATCAAAATCTTCTGAACTGTCCCTTACAATAAGGCAAAATGCCTATTTATCAAATTTTTTCCAGAACATGTCGGCCCAGCCAAACATTTTACAAAAAAAATAAAAACCGCCAAAACAGGTCGGCCAAGGAAACAACTAAGGCACACATTCAATGCCATCATCCAAGTCGGCCAAGGCACAGTTTCCAAGGAAGTCCGGTCCAATGTATGCCCTATGATAATAGGGAAGCACAAATCTCGAGATAAACATTAACCGCTGCTTCCTTTGTCCTTTCTCCGCGCTGGTGACCCTTGGACCCTCGAGAAAACTCCCTCCAGCTCAGCAACAGGTGGCAATGGCAAAACTTTGAGCCGGCATTTAATTGACTCAATCCCATCATTGGACCGCTCAATGGTCCCCTTCCAATCCTTTCTGCTGGTCAGGTATCTATCTATTATTGCCAAATATGTAGCCGCATCATCAAGCATATGGCCAGTGACAACCTCATCAGAATCTGGGGCATAAACCTCATGCCACCATTCCTTCAATTGATCCAAACTCAGGTACTTGGGAGCCATCTTATTCCTCCCTGTCATCACTTCAAAAAATGCAATGCAACCATCATAGATTGCAGTAAGGTCGGCATCAATGGCTTTTCTTCGTTTCTTTATCTTTTTCAGGGCTCCCTGCCTGATCTGTAATGCTTCGAACCATTCCCATGGTTCATCCAACCTGGAAGAGGGAAGAATTCCATCCTTGCCCAATTGTTCCCTGCCATGCCCCAGAATAATCTTTGTCTTCTGCAACAAAGAATCGACATCATTCATATCCTGAGAAAGGATGCTTTCCATCAGCTCTTTTCCTTGGACTGCATCCTTGCCAACAGACAGGATCTCCTTAATAGCTTCATCCCCTTGTGTCCGAACACTCATTAACCAGTCTATGGCAGCTTGTGTGGAAGCCTTCATCTTCTCTATGCCAGAAATTGTTTCCTTCGGCAGAAATCCGGGAGTAGAAGAGGAGGACGGATGGAGGGACTGTAGAGGTTTCATGACCTCTTCTAAGCTTTTCCTCAACCTTTCATTTTCCCTTTTCAATTCTCTCTTTGTCTGAGTCTCCTTCTTCAATCTATCCAGAATCACAGCACTTGACCCCTCGAATTCCTCAATGTCTTGTTCTAAGGAAGCTGGCCCAAGGTTAATGGTTTGGACACTGTAATCCTGGCCTACTACCTCTTCTCTTGTTTTATCTGCAACAGGGGTGGCGATGTGGACTACACGGTTATGCACCTCATCCCTTTCCACCCGGGAAATTATCCTAGCAGCCTTCTTCTTTTTCCCCTTTCCAATCTGAGATAACATTGCATCCCAGTCCCTCCACTATCACCTGTTTCTTCCTTGCTATTTCTTTTTCTAACCAGTCCGGGGCTCTCCGGATTCCTTCTGTGTTTTTCCCCGGGTCCTCTGTGGCTTTCTCCTCTTCTGCTACCGCCACCTCGACTTTTTCTTCTTCTGTTGCCTTGTCATCATCTTTCTCTGGAGGTTGTTCACCTTGGTCCGTCTCCTCAAATCCCAACTCAGGAAGCACCGGCGATGGAGTTCCAGCGGGGATGATTTTCTCTGGTTCTGGAGATCCGCGGCCCTTCTCACTCTCCGGAGAGTCCTCGTACTGTACCAAAGTGCCTTTCTTCTGTCTCTACCTCGAGCCCTCGCAGCCTCACTGAATAATGCCCCTTCCTCAAACGGCTCTGCTTCTCCGCTGATTTCCTGCTCATCCGGATTTACCGGTTCTGTTACACCCTGTGGAGGAGAGACAGGCTTGTCCTGTTCAGTGGCTGGCGATATTAGAGAAGAAACCTTTGGCTGTGCAGCATCCTTTGGGGATGGAGTTCTGGATCTTCTGGTGTATACTTTGGTCTTCTCCCCTCCGGAGCTTTCTACATCCACAACCGGAGGCTCATCTTCCGAAGTCGTTTGGCCTTTCTTTTTCGCCACCCTTGTAGTTCTGGCCTTCTTGGGCGGTGGAGGAACATCCTCCTCCTCAGCTTTCTCCACCTCCTCCTCGTCCGAGGACCTGCTGATAGTCAGGGTCTTCCACCTGCGTTTGCCGATAGGTTTCCTTTTTGCTGCAGGTTGAGTCCCCTTAGGGCTTCTGACCTTGATTTTGAAAGGAGAGGCCTTGGCTGTTTTCCCTTTGGGGTCCTCTTCCCCGGATTCCTCTGAAGTGGACATGGGGTTGAGATTCCCCATCAGGTCGAAAGTGAGGGGAACATTGGCATTTTCCAACACCCAGACCTCATGTTTGATCCAAGCAAAGGTATATTTTAGCACCGGAGCCATTAAGTCCTCCAACTCTGTCACCTCAGGCTCATTCCAGTCAATATCCGCTACTGACCTATCCTTGATGGGTTCATAGACATGGTCCTGGACCAGTTTTCCATCATCCTCCAGCTGATCTGGAATCAGCTTCACATTGTACTGCCTAATTGCCTCTACTGGCAGCCGGGAATACCTTTTCCTTCGTGCATCAAGGTCATCCTTGATGTTGACCCAGTAGTCCTCCAAGTCCTCCTTGTGCCTGTATTCCCGGGTAGCCCTTTTCTGTGCCCCTCCGGTGATGTCAAAATTCATTCTCTTTGAATGGAAAGAGAATCCATAGGCGGCCAATTCCTCACCTGCAGTGTGAGCTGATTGAATGGAAGGACACATCACATCTACGCCAATCCCAAGAGGGAAGTCACCTCCAAAACCAGTTTTATGTTTCTCCCTCTTGACCACCGTATCGAACTCACAAATTTGTCTTACGACCTCCAGTAGCACTATGTGGTCAGTGGGATACCTGGGCAATCTGTAGGGAGCAACGGGGCATCCATCAATCCGGAGATAAGTGAAAGTGGGGAACTGGATGAACCAGGCCCCATAATTCTTAATCAACCCCCTAGCCCCATCGGACAATCTGATGTGCTCCGCATTCTGAAGGGTCCGGGTAATGTGCATAGTGAAGGCATCATTGGCCCTCCTATAATCTCCGTGCCCGAGGTGCAATTCCGGATAGACCTCATAGATAATGTCCTGTCCAATAGTTCCTGCCGGAGTCAGTCCCTTGTAGGGATAGGAGATGGCCAGTATATATATAACAAAGGAGGACATGGTGAACTTCTTTCCTTCCAAAACATTCCTCAGTTGCCTATCTATTTCTGCACTGATAAGTCCTGCCCAGTGGTAATTCGTTCCTTGGCCTATCTTGGTGATCACATGGACCATCCAACTTTCCAATACCCCGGCAGTTTTGAGTCCGGCCACCCTGCTCAACAGTGTGATGGCATCATAAATATCTGGCCTGAACTTCACCCTGTGCAACTGTTTGGGCAATTTAGAGTGGTGAGACTTGGGCTTCTCAAGCCATGAGTTGATAAGCTGTTGAGCCTTAACTGGCTCGTTCTCATAATACGTGCGAGCAGTGTCAATGTTTAGGGCGCAGACCGAGGGGAGATCCGGCATGCTGAAAGCTCGGGCAATGGAGGCTGGACTGAAATTTGCCAACACCCGCCCCTCAGTACTAACTACCATCTGTGTGTCAAAGGCGTACTGCCTAGCACACTCCAAAATCAGCTCGTAACACTGGACTGCTGGAGGGAACCCTGCCACGTGTACCAACCCTGAGTTCATCATCCCTTGCCTCAATGCCGATTGGTCCTTCTCAGCTGTTCTCTGTTTGAATTCTTCATAACGCCAGGCACCAACGTTGGTATCAGACACATCTGCCCACACGGAGGATATCTTACTCTCTGGGACCTGACTCCTCATGTCTAATCTCAATTTTTCTGTCTCGGAAACTGCAGATGCCCCCGCACCACCTTTGGACTTCCCAGCAGCAGCTTTGCTTGATTCAGCCTGCACATCCAAGAATTATTATTAGAATTTAATTATTAAGCTCATATCCATCCAAAAGGTTAGCATACATCATACAAATCCATTAAAACCAAATGCCAATTGCCAATCTTCCGAGATCCGGAGAAATCAAATAATCCGGGAAAATACATTCGGGGTGGAATTCCGGAGAAATCCGACCCAGACGGACTCCTGCCACCAAAGGACTATTAGCCATGTAAATCATTAATATGCTCGGAAATCAAAGGAAAATCATCAATTTTACTCTTTGGCAATCAAGAAATAAGCATTAACAATCACTCCATCAATTCCCTCATCGAAATATACAAAAGAATGCAATCAAACAGGAAATCCGGAAAAATCTGAATGGGACGGACTTTCGCGGACAGCATCAAATGCACCAGAAATTAACCCTGCCCGCGGAATAAAAGGAAACCGGGAAAATCCGGGAGACCAGAAATTCCGCGACAGCCTCGGAAACCCGAAAAATGGCAAAACGTGCACCAAAACAGGAGCGACCACAAGATCTTCAATATCAAAGCTCGAATGAACCCAAAACCGACGACAATCACCAGACTCGAATATGCAAAGAGGGTCCAACACTCAGAAGCACTCAAAGGAAGGATCCCATACTAAAATGACGATGCCCTAAATCGAACAACCACATATCCGCCATTAAAACCAGAGCAAGCTTTTAGGGTTAAAATATCAGTTCGGGATTTACCTAAAAGCCCTCTAATCCTCACAGGACGGGGAAGCCAACATAAAACGAGGCGAAAGTCATTCAAACACAAGATCAAATCATCGCTTTAACCGAAACACCAAGAAAACCCTAAATTCGCATGGTAACACATCCCGCACCCAAAACAATTAAGCAACACGACCCAGAATTCCGTCTAAAGTGTAAATATGCAATCAAGCGGATAAACGGAACTCATAGGGCACGAGAGATGGGCTTCAAATAAAAAAACGGATCAAACCGACTGAATAAATACGACACCCAAAGTCAAAACATGAGCCGACCCCAAAATTCAACAATGCCCAGTACAAGAAAACCCCAAATCACCATGCAAGCTAACGGAAGGGCGACGAATACATACCATGGATCAAGACGAGCAGAAATCGAGCTTAGAAAATCAATCCACGTGACAACACGTCCAAGCAACGAGATACTGGCAGCAACACTCAAGCAATCCACGCGCAAACAAACCAAGATCAAACCTCAAAGCTCAAACGGAAGTTCTGAATCGCCAGAGCAGAAAACAAGGAAGCAATCGAAGTTGGAATGAATCAGAAAATGCCCTAAATTCGCCCTTATACCCGTCTGAACCAAGATACCTCAGCCATTAATGCGTGAAAAGACGTTTCTGACAAGTCCGGAAACCCGTGCCCCAAGTGGAATTTCGGAGAATCCCAGAATGCGCGGAGACACGGATTCCGCGGAAATGCAGGAACCGGGGAAATCAGGAATACCGGGATTCTGATGGAATCCGGGAAAATCCGACTGGACCGGAAAATCCCGAAGTTAGGAAAAAACCCGGAATCGGAGAATTCGGCAAGAGACGGACAAAAAACCGGGACCGGAGAAATCCGCCAGAGGCGGAAAATCCCGGATCCAGGTGAAAACCCGGACTTGGCCAAAAACCCAATTTCAATCAATCGCAACCCCAAGGCAAGGGCGAAGCCAGCAAAACCAACATGTCAAGACCCCAAAATGATAAATCCAATAAAATCAAAGGTCAAAGACACAAAAAAGAAAGGGGGTCCCCCACTCCAAGTGGGGCGTGTGTGCAAAAACTGCACAACAATCCACACTATCCATCTAACTCATTTACAGAAACCTTATTGAAGGGCATGATATCCTTTGTACTCTTTTCCAGTTCTGAATCATTTGTTATGGAAATGTTTGGGGACTTGATGCTTTCCACCGTACAGTCTGGTACCAGAAAGATGAAGTCATCCCTTTGGATATGTAGCCATTTTAGCAGAAATGCACCTTACCAAGTACCATAAGTACTCCCAAAGTTGGACACTGACATCAGGAAAGCAAAGACAGCGCCCTTAATTCCACTGGGACAAAGCTGGGAAGATAGGACAAGCATGGGCATTAACTGAATACTTGATCACCTAAAACAAAAGCTCGATCTGGAATATGCATTCTAAGGTTCATTCTTGAGACAATTATAATGTCAAGAAGCCCAATAAATGAAGACGTTACGTGCATTGGAGATACATCAGAGTTGACATGATCACCAATCATTAATTTATATGAAATAAATGATGATTCCATGAATCCTTTTCAACGTCTAATATATGCACTTCAACATAACCTGGGGTATGACTAAAACAGGACAAAAAATCCAACAGTGAAAATTATTGCTGCAAAATACAGTTATCTCATCAGTTTCATTTTGTCAAATATGTGAATCATTGTACCATTGCATAGATTGCAACATTGTTGTGCAATCCAAATAAAGAATAGTTGTACAAAATCCTGGAAAAGGACAAAACCTTGGAAAAGGACAAAACCCCATCAAGTTTCCACCCAAAAAAGATGAAAAAGGAATGAAAATGTGCAACATAAATTCTAAACCCTTGAGATAAAAAAACTAAAAAGCGTTGTGTCCATCTTTTGTCCATGTTTGAGTGTTTCCAATTCTGAATTTAATATTCATCTCGTTTAGGTGTGTAGATATTTGATGTTGAATTTTCTTAGGGCACACAGATTAAATACTGGATTTGAGTTTGTTTTGGGTGTGTGAAATGGCCAAGAATGCTAGTTTTTGGAAATTATGATTTGGGTATTGTTTTAGGTGCGAAGATGACAATACTTAATAAGAGACCTAAACACTGCTATATTGAAGATCATAAAGGGGCAAGAGCTGCCTGGGAAAATGTTTGTGTAAGGTGAAGATGGCAGGACACAATAATTAGTTGCAGGATATGCCATGCTGATCTCATTGAGTGTATTCCCTTTATTTGTTGTAGAATATCAACCTCTACGAAATCCTTTCCTCATCTCTTGCCTATAGCAGCTTTGTTTCATGTGGTTTTGCACATTATGCTCCTATTCCTCAGGTTTTATCTGTAAAAGGTGTAATGGGGTTTATATGTTATTTGTTTGGTACTACTGAGATGAACGTTGACTGAATAATCTCATATATGTTTGGGTTGAGGGTCTCCTACAGCTTTGAAAAGTGACAACCACTGACTGAAATTGGTAGTTGAAAGCAGTTACATCCAAGCAATCCATTAGAAATTACAAAAACATATAAGGTTCACTTTGGAACTGAAGTTAAGAAAACACAGTAACTTGTTAAAAGAAAATAGTTATGGCTAGTGATTGCAAGGAAAATGTCCTAACATAACAGTTATTTATAATTTACACCCTTGATAAAAAAGGCATAAATAGTTGCATTCAATGCCCACATTAGGGTCCTTGGTCTTTTGAACATGAAAAATTAATCAAAACAAAATATCTTAACAAAGACTATGCAAACATGAACGAAAATTTTCATCTATGGGTGCTTCCATCCAAAAGTGGTTTGCATGTTTTATTAAAACATATCAACAACTCACTATAAAAATGATGGATACATAGTAGCATATGACTTCACTCAGAATGATATATATTTTTTATGTGTATCCCAATGGGATGATCTCAATAGAAGTGATAAATCTGGTTTAAAAAATTCCCACCTACCCACACCATGACAAAGAATAATATACATACATATTAGAATAAGATACTTTGAAAGAATTTCAATAAAAAGAAAGAAAAGCAACATATTAGGTATCTCTTAATTCCCCATGATGACAAATAATGCTATGATGCTTTACTGCTAGGTGCCTCTGATAAGCTCGTTTTCAAGTAAGAAAATGCTGATATTAAAACTCTTCCACTCCATGAAAAACTTGCATAAACTACCATTCACATTGCTACGATTTAAGAATTATGGAAAATCACTTACATAAAAAGAAGCAGGGGTGTAGTTTATCTATCATATGAAACAACATTTATACACAATCCTAGCATATTTTAGCATCATCCACACATTATGAATATTAAATAGAGTATATATATGGTAGTGCCATTACTTCACCATAATGTACCCACTAGAGCAATTACCCATAAAACTCTGTGAAGGATCATTTCTACATGCTATCTATTTGAGTACAAAAAATAACCATTACACTAATTAATGTCTCCAGTATAACATGAAATAAGCTCAGTCATAACATTGTATTATAATCTGGTATTTCCCTTATCATTTAAGCGAAAGCCCACATTGGTTCGACAAGAATATATCTACAAGTGGTTTTCAAGGCTCTCTCACATCTTGAAACTTTCCTAAATAAATTAGTGTTTAAACTAAATAGAATATCCCAGCTATATGAGAAAAAATATAAGCATAATGAATATCAAAGACTAACCAAAATCAAGTGTTAAACCTTTCAAACCACATCCAGCCAAAGCACCATTAATCCATCAATTCTTAACTCCAACCTGCTAGATGTGAGCAATTGCCAACAGTCTATTTTGAACACAAAGCTAGAAGCGGATACCGGCCATCTGAGAAAAGCCAGGCAGTCCCGCCCAGAGAGAAGTAGCCATTCCAAAAGGGTACCTGCCTGTGTATGTGGGGAAATATGTTTCTGTTAGATTTGTGATAGAAGCAAGCTGTAATCACCCTCTATTTGCACAACTCTTGGAGGCTTCTGTTGAGGAGTTTGGATATGAACAAACAGGGGCTCTCAGGATTCCTTGTGGTATTGTCCCATTTGAAACCATTCTTAATCAAATGAAAAAAACAAGAATTACAGCTGGGTTACCAAATTGTCAGTTTAAGTTTTAAGATTAATGGAATAAGATTCTCTTTTTGACCAAACAGGATTGTGTACTTCCTAATTTTGATTTCCCAATTTCAGGGATTAAGTTGTAAAACACAATAATTTTTCCCCGGTACCATCGGTTGAGGGAACTTGATATGTAGAATGGTGGCATTGGATCATTTGTTGCAATATATCTCTAGTGAAAATTCTCATCCTGTGCAGGCTTTTAAACGAAAAATATTGGTTGCGAGTTAAAGTATGTTTTCAAGGCAAAAAATTTGCAGGCTTTTAAACGAAAAAATATTGGTTGCGAGTTAAAGTATGTTTTCAGGCATGGGGTGAGGACTGTTTACTTGTTTACTGATTTACTGATTTCAAGAAAGCGCTCGTTAATCCCGTGGGGTAAAGAAAAGTCACATGATGATAGTAACATAAAAGGGGTAGGAAAATATGATGTTCAATAAATTCTGGAATTCTCAAAGCATGAAACACTCTCCCGTTGTACAGTTTCTTCAATCTGAAATTCAAGTCCAATAGAACAAAAACATCATACAATCAATCCATAACCTAGTAATCTAATATGAAATTTGATTTAATAATTAGATGATAATGAATGAAATTTATGACCTGTTGCCCACCGCGAGCTTCCACTCTTGCTCAGATTCTTCTTCCGATATGAGGAATTGAAAAATTGTATAAATTAGCGCCCCAAAAGTGATCTCCACCCACATTGTACCCTGCCTGCTTCGCAATTGAATTCAATTTCAGGCTACTTACAACGAAAATAGATAAATGCTCTCCAGGTGAACTTTGTACCCTTCCTACTTCGCATGTGAAAAGTTCAGTAAGCGAACCAGGTGAACTTTGTATCCTCTCGTTTCCGATGGTATAGTCTCAAAATATTTTTGAGTTGTAGAAATGCCACATAGATTGAAAATCAAAACCCAACCGTACTGCATGATCACTTTCATTGAACATAATAGAAATTTTTTCCCATAACCAAAGAAAACAAATCAATATAGTATATATAATTAACCTAAAATTAAAGTGAGGGGATTAGTATAGTAAGCATCGTTCCACGGCTTTCTGCGCTCCGCATTTCTGAAGGCGTCTCACCCCTATCAGGCTGGAACGATGCTTCAATCCCACGCGCAGTGACATGGCTCACAGAACGGGAGGACAAGGACATTGATGGCTGTTTCAAAGGAAAAACCGGCGATAATCAGGCGTCTGTAATAGGCGAAAGGGCACACGAAATGAGTTTTTCTCATGCAGTTAGGGCTATGGACCAGCAGTTAGGGCATGCGAGAAAACTTGGCCCGCGCTTGCGGACTAAAAGGGTTAGGGTTGAACTTGACAAACGTCTTTTTCTCCTCCAGCGAGGAAGAGTTGGAGGAGCGGGGAAAGCTGCCAAAAAAGGGCGAAAATAGTTGGGAAAACGGCCAAAAATGATGAACCGCTATGATGCGTTTCATGGTAGTCTCTCATCTATCCTGCAATCTCCATCGTTCGGCATGAAAAGGGATTGCAAAACCTCAGCGTGGGGACGCCTTCGGCGTAATAACCCATATTTCGATTGAATAATAATAGTGCCCATATATTAAAAAATTTCAAATATATTAAAAACAAGTAATTTTTTAATGATTCGACAAGTAGAAATAAATAAATCTTAAAATTTGTGTGTTATATATATAGGAAAAAGAAAAAAAAATGGTGAATTTAATGCACAAAGGTGAAAATGGCAAAAAAAAATAAAAAAAAATCAAAGGTAGTCAAGAGGTTACACAAGGAAAAATTATATCCATTAAAGTATAGTAATATTCCCACTAACAAGAGTGACGAGTGTAAAGACAGCGAAGATTTAGGAATCCTTCTAGGTGTGATAGATGAGGAACTATACCCTAATAGAAATGTTGTGGTGATCAAAAGAAGCCTATGTGAATTATCTTAATATTGAATTAGATACATATATTCTAAATGTTGATGTGTTTAAAGTCTTCCTTAACCAAATTATGGAAAAATTAAAGAGAGGAGTTAACATTACCAAATTTATTGGTATCTAGTCAACCAAAGATTGTATTATGGCATGGGTTGCTTTAAAATAGTTGAATTGCCACTGGCCTTATAGGTAAGTCTACTAGCTTTCATTTTTTTTAAATTAAATTAGATAGAAACAATGTCATTGTGATAAGCCATGGTTTATAGGTAGGGTCTTGACTTGTATATAAGGCCTTGGTCCCCTAGATTTGATCCCCAACATGATCTTATTTTGGAGGCCCCTTGCTAGATCTACATGTATAAATTTCCTTAAGGGTGTTGGTTTGAAGATGTGTTCAAAATAATTGATGATTCATTAGGGGAATATACAGCTCTTCGATCATAAAAAACGGTCAGTATGCCACCTATGTCAAAATCTATGCCAAATTGGACCTAAGTAGGCATCAAACTCCATTCTATATTTGGGAGAATGGACTCAAGAATTGGATTATGAATGTCTCCCTATTATGTGTTTCAAGTGTTGGAGAGTCGGCCATACAACTAGAAAATGTGATATTAAACCTTTTCAAAAGTTGGACCAAAATAAGATACATGTGGATGAGGGGAATCCTAAGCAAGATGCTAAGGAAAGAAAGGGTAGTATTGATATTATAGCCAAGGAAATGGCCTATCAAGTTCTTGAAGAAGGAAAGGCTAACATTATTGATAGTAATGTTCATAAGGAAGTTGATGGGGGAGAAATCAATTCCCCTATCCCTAGTAGCAGAACTCCATATGTGAGGGATATGTTTAAGGAGCTCAATATGGATAAATTCACAAAGGATGTCATAGGTGAAAAGGACTGATCCTGATTCGAGAATCACTACAAGGCAGGGAAAAAGGAATGGTGGTAGAAACCCTATGATATCTTTAGACATAGATGGGAGTAAGTTGGGGGCTAGAAAACTAAAGTTAGTAAGGTAGCAATTAAAAAAAATCAAGGAATTAGAGAATGACATGTAGCAATCTATGCAAAAATTCATCAAGAAAGGAGGCAAGCACCTCCTAAAAAGAAAAAAGACATAAAGGTACTAAGACAAAATATTAAGGGGCTCATTACCACTGAGAAGCTCTATCTTCTAAAATGGCTTATTGATTTGGAAAATATTAACATTCTATTATTACAAGAAATAAAAAACTAATTATGATAGAGCTTTTAAAATATTCTAAGAAGGATTTGGTAGAGGGGACAAGGTTATTTTGTTGATGTTGGAAAAATTGGTGGGTTGGCCTTGTTCTTTGGGATACAATTAAGGTGGTTGGAAATTTAATCTCTCTTTCTTTCAATTATATGAATGTGTTGTATTTACATCCAAGAAAATTTTTCTTGTGTGGTCTCAAATGTTTATGATCCTAATAATGAAGCTAAGAAATTAAGAGTCTGGGAGGAAATTTAGAAAATGAGAGATGGGTTCAAAAAATATAATTGGCTTTTGGGTGCTAACTTCAATGCCATCCTTTGCTCAAAAGAAAATTTTGGGGTGGGAAGTTATCTATCGTAGATTCCCTTTCCTTTTAGATCTTTTATAGCAATCTAGAAGTATCTGATATTCCCTGTAAATAAGGATGGTTCAATTGGAGTAATAGATTGCTAGGGGAGGAGTGTATTCAAAGTAGGTATAATAGAATTTTATAGACTCAAAATATATTTTCAATATTCTAATTATCTCCTTTGGGTTTATTCAATCTGGATGGTCAATTCATTGACCTATTGAGATCTACATTCAAAAGGGAAAGAAACCTAGGCATGTCCATTTAAGATGGATTCCTTTTGGTAAATGAGAACCCTAGGTTTTAGGAAAAAATAAAGGAATGGGAGGGTTGAAATCCAAGGATGTCACAGATACATAATGAATAAGAAGCTAGCCTATATCAAGAAAAAGGTGAAATAATGGAATACAACTGAAATGAAATTTGTTTCAAAATAAGTTAAAGATAGAAGCTAAGATCTAGGTTGTTGAAGTAAAAGTTATTGAGGAAAGCTTAAGTGAAGGTTGAAGGAAGGAGGCTAAGTATTTGTGAGATTAGCTCAATAAGATTTTAAGGATGAACTTCAGACTTTTTCTCATCATAATTCTAGAGTTAGTTGGCTTAAGGAGGGTGATCATAATACCAAATTCTTTCATCCTTCCATTAACATTAAAAGGAATAACAACCACATTATTAGTACTTAGCTAACCAGTAGTTTGGTTATCAAGGACATGGTGGAAATAACAATTGAAGGTTTAAACTTGTTCAAAGGTTTATCAGTTTCTATGTCTATTCAAGATAAGGAGATGCAAGAGTTCTTAATTACAAAATATTCCCATAATGATTATGGATGATTATAATGCCAATCTTCTCAATATATTCTCTCACAAGGAGATTAGGAAAACTAATTTTAATTTAGTGGCCAAAAGGCCTCTAGTTTTCTTTTCGAGAGGTTTTAAGACATTGTTGATGAAAAAGTTTGGTTGGTTGTTGATGAGTGTAGATATAGAAGGGTGATATTGAAAATTTGGAATTCTACCTTTATAGCCCTTATTCCCAAGGTTAAAACCCCTACTATTTTCGATGAATTCATGCATATTACGTTATGTAATACTATCTATAAAACGGAAACCAAAGAGATGGTGTCGAGGTTGAAGGACCACCTTCGCAAAAGTCATTTCAATAGAATAAAGTGGCTTCTTAAACAGTAGATAAACCCTAGATGGAACTGTGATTGTCCATGAAGCTATCCACTCTATAAATGTCAAAAGTAAAGATGAGATGATCCTGAAGCTTGATATGAATACGGCTTATGACAGAGTATCTTGGGATCTTTTGTTATCTATCTTGAGGAAATTTGGCTTTTGTGAATGTTGGTGCAAGTAGGTTGCTAGCTGCATTTATTTTTCTTCATTCTTTCTTATCAATGCTTCTTTCATGAATTTATTTTAGGCAGGGTAGGATGTCATGAAAGATAACCCACTTTCCCCTTTTGTATTCTCGATTCTTACTAAAGCATTAAGTAGGGCCTTGAAAGCTGATGCTAATTCGGGTAATGCTGAAACCGTGTAGTATACATGAAGCACAGTAACAGCATACAGAAGATATGGCCATTGTTTCCCATTTTCGATATCTGCAGGAGCATCAAACAGAATAGATAATTCCCTCGTTTAAACTTCCCAATCTATAAATGGGTGGCCAAAATGCAATCTTTAGCGGATGATGAGATGCTATTCGACCGATGTTCACGCTTTGACGTCTGCAAACATTTCCTCATCCATTCATGCCAATCATGTTTTTTCCTTTGCTCCGATTTGCTCGCGTGTTTAATACGCTTAGAGCATAGTTTCCCAACAATTTAAAAAAAAAAAAAAACATATTTCTATTAAATAATAATAACGCTCATATATCGAAAAATTCAAATGTATGGTAAATTTTCAAATGATTTGACAATTAGAAATAAATAAATCTTTAAATTTGTGTGTAATATATATATGAAAAAGAAAAAATATGGTGAAAATAGCAAAAAAATATAGAGAAAATTAGAAGGTAAAGAAGAGGTTATACAAGAAAAAATTATACCCACTAAAGTGTTTAAGGATATTCCCGCTAACAAGAGGGACAAAGTGTAAAGATAACCAAGATTTGGGATTCCTTCTAAGTGTGATAGATGAGGACCTTTACCTTAATAGAAATGTTGTGGTGATCAAAAGAATTTTAAGAAGCCTATGGTTAATCTTACTATTGAGTTGGATATGTATATCCTAAATGTTGATGTGCATAAAGCTTTAACCAAATTATGGAAAAATTAAAGAGTAGCCAACATTACCAAATTTATTGGTATCTAGTCAACCAAAGACTGTATTATGGCATGGATTGCTTTAGAATGGTTGAATTGCTAAGCCTTATAGGTAAGTCTATTAGCTTTCTTTTTTTCAAATTGAATTAGATAGAAACAATGTACATATGATGAGCTATGATTTATAGGTAGGGTCAACTTGTATATAATGCCTTGGTCCCCTGGATTTGATCCCTAACATGATCTTATTTTGGAGGCCTCGTGCTAGATCTACATGTATAAATCTCCTCAAGGATTTTGGTTTGAAGATGTGTTCAAAATAATTGGTGAATCATTGGAGGAATATATAGCTCTTCAATCATAAACAATGGTCGATATGCCACCTATGTCAAAATCTATGTCAAATTGGACCTAAGTAGGCATAAAGCTCAATTCTATATTTAGAAGAATGTGTTGATCTAGTCTGGAATACTAAGAGGGGAGGGGGGTGAATCAACATTCCATTAAACCATTTAGATGTAAACCGCCCAATTATTAAAGCATATATGATAACAAACCAAAATAAAGACATTGAAATGAACATCACAACACAAAACACATCAACACCAAATTTTTACATGGAAAACCCAAAATGGGAAAAACCACGGTGAGGATTAGCTCACAATATAATATATCTAGATATAGAATATTATAGGGCTCACTACCAAGACTCACTGTCCTTAAAAGGCTCACAACCTGAATACACAAAGAAATGGCTAATCGCCAAGATACAAAAGAATATGGCTCACTGTCAATAGTATGAACTGATGGAATGCACCTTTTGTGTGTTGTATTCAGTTCCAATGAGGCTCTGTATGTGAAGTACTACTCTACATAGCATTCACTTAACCATTCTGCTTTGATCCTTGAATTTTTCCACAATATATCGCTCACAACTAATAAATCATTTAGGCTCACACACTCTTTTCTTCCACACACTTCACACACGCAGACTCACTCTACTTCAACTCCAAAAAGGTCTTGTATATATACAAGTACATTTCATACATCAATTAGGTCGACCTAATTGGATATAAACAAAACAATCAAAATACCTCATGTTGGCACCATATAAGATTAAAACATTTCTATCCATGTAGTGCATCATATCAAGTCGACGTAAATATGAAAGAGATCCAACTAACATCTACAAAGTATAATTATTCTTCTTAGTACTGTAAGTCATATATTAGGTCGACTAGGAATAGGACGTAATCACAAAAGCTTCAAGTCAACACACACACTTCTTGACATAAACACCTTCTAGATCTGATATTACATCAACTTCTCATAACATTAACATCAAGAAGATCACCCTTAGAACTGCAACACCAGAATGTTTTTTCTAAGAAAATGTGGAGTCTCCCACACTTGTATACAAAATAGAGAAACAACTATAGTGTACAGAGTTAAACTCTATCAATGATAACTTTCTATATGCAACACAAAACTCCTCAAGATCCTGGATATAGTTGTATAAAAGATTCATAATAATGAGATTAAGAGAGCATAGTCAAATTTCATCTAGTAGTAAATTTCGGACTCAAAAACCAACGTATTGGCTCAACAACGGTATAGAACACTTCCGGTAGAGATCAACTTTCGGTGATACCAAATATGTTTCCCACTCTGATGCCATAATGTTGACATCAATGACAACAATGGAACAATCAAAACATCTCATGTACACTTCATGCTCATGTTGTGAGGCTCCCACATTTCCAACAGAATGGACTCAAGAATTGAAATATGAATGTCTCTCTATGGGTATGTGCACGAAGTTGAGTCCACGAAACGTGGAAGTTTTTTGCCTTAGCCAAAAAATTGAAATCAGCATGGAAGAAACGGGATCCCGATTTAATAAACGGGATCCCGTTACGGTTCGGGATCCCGAGCCTGAAACCAAACGGGATCCCGTTACGGTTCGGGATCCCGAGCCTGTGACCAAACGGGATCCCGCTTTTTAAAAATTGGGATCCCGTTTCCCGTCGGACTCCCAACCAACGAGGACAGAACGAGATCCCGACTTTTAATAAACGGGATCCCGATTTGAAAAATACGGGATCCCGATTTATAGAGAACGGGATCCCGAGTTATATAAATCGGGATCCTATTTTATAGTGTTATTTATTTTTTTTAAAAACAGCAGTTTTCACTGCTGCGAACGGGACCCCGAATTGCTTGGCAACAGCGACATCAACATCAGCTACAGGTACGCCATTTCTTCACTTTTTTTTGGTTTGAATTGAAATTTTAAAAGAAATACGTTAATTTACATGTTTTTTTTCAATTTATGTCACGTTTTAATGCTTTTTTTAATTGTTATATTAAAATTCAATAGTTGCAAATTAGATGAAAATTTTAAATGAAATTTAAACGTTTTGTAATAAAATTGAGAAAAAAAACATTGAATTGTGTGTTAGAAACAAATTTTAACTTTTAAATCTTAAATTGATCAATTAAACCCAAAAAAAATTGATTTTGAAAACCTTAATTGAAACAAAACAAAAAAATTTGCATTTCAAAACCCTAGAGATCGAAATGAAATAAAACATCGCATTTACAAATCCAAATCGAGCTTTTTGAAACCCTAAATTCAAATCAAACGAAAAAAATTGAATTTGAAAACCCTAGTTTGAATTGAAACGAAAAAAATTCATTAAAAACCCTAATTGTTTAAAACTGAAACCCTAAATTGAATTGGAACAAAAAAAATTGTTAAAACCCTAAGTTTGCTAAACCCTAGACCCTAAACTGTAAAATCTAAACCCATAATACTAAAGCATTTGAAATTTATGAACCCTAGACCCTAATCTTTCATTGGACATACCTAAAATTATGTAGGTTCAATATCAAGAATGGGTCTATTTGGTAGATTTATGAAAACTATTTTGAATATCTAGAATGCCATAAAAGTATAATTATAGCAATTCCAATTGGAAACACTTCCAGATACATATATATCCTAGATAATAATCCACCCATCCTCAATCATAATGGATTATTTGACAATTAAGAGAGATTCAATTTAACCATAAAATTACCTATATTTTGATACTATATAGATTTATGTGGAAGGATAGAAATGCATCAATATGCTTTGTGCCATATTTTATGAATATTAATATTTAAGAAAAATCTAGATAAGATTGACCTAAGTAGATGATTTATGTAAGGGCTTTTTAGTGAACAAGTGACACACCATGGAGATAGGGATGGTACTTAAATTCTTATTTATAAATATAGTTTACCCCCTTTAAATTTGTATTTGGTTTTTATAATGAGTTGAAATTATCAATGTGTTACATAAAAGAAATTTGTGCTTAGATATATTTAAATTAGATAATAAAGATATAGTTATATAAAATAGGGAATCCAACATGAGGAATAAACCTTTAATGTGCCATTGTGTGCATCTAATTTATGCCAATGATTTAGTAAGAGTGATCGTCTAAGAGGATGAAATTTAAGCCTTGAAAAATTGTAAGATCTAACACTATTTTAATGTAGTTTTATATGTGTGTACATGTCCACTATGTTTTTTGAGTTTATGTTAATGTAAGATAAGGAGGATTGGTGGATATATTTGAAATCTAAAGAAAAAACAAAAATGATGTGAATATATAGATATATATTTGTAAAATGATTCTTTAACTTATCTATATTAAACATTGTATATTATCTCTATATTACTATCATGGCTTGATTTTCATTATGTCTACTAAATGTTGCTATATTTATTCATTGTTGTAATTAAATTATAGGGCTCAATGTGTAATCTATTTTACATCAAATTTTATAGTAGACTTATAATCCTAGAATGTTTGTAAATTTAATAGCTAACAAATAACTTGATAGGTGCAACTAAAAACCAAAAAATGTGGTTTGATTTATCTCCATTAGGCTGGAAAGCTAAAAAATCTACTAGGTTTATCCCTATTAGGTTGAAAACCCAAAAGTGTAGCTTAATAAACTTACAAGTGGTGAAAACTCACAAAAGCACTAGAAACTAATATTTGCAAAACTACCCTTGACATATCAAAAAAAGCCAAAGGTCACCATATGTCATACCTGTATAGGTTGTATAGTTATATTGGATACCTTATAGTATCTCCTATTGGTTATATATGTTTGAAGATGACATTAGTGACACATCCCTACATTTATATGAGATATATTATTAACATGTCGTGTTACACATATGCTAAGATACTCAAATATGGATAAGGAGAACTAGGGAATATATATTAGAAGAGAAAGATATACTAAGCTATCCAATATTATATTTTTGTACTTAGTGTAGAAGAGAAATTCTAGACCAAGAATGCAAGTGCAAACTCAATACTCTACTTCTAATGAAAGGTAAATAAAATAATGAAAGATTAGAGAAGCATAATATGTTCCATAACATTATTTTATGGCTCTAAATGTATGTGTTGAAGTTGCTCTTTGGTTCTCTAATGTGATAACATATACATACAAATTTTATCATATGGAAACATTTGGGGATGTCATTATTTTATAGAGTTGAGGGGAAAGGAATGGAGGACTAGGTTTTTTTGGAATCGAGGACTAGAATCATGAGAGAATTTTTGAATTTGAATTTGAGAGGGAAGAGAGAATTAAATGTAGGTGGTTGGGTTGATGGAGGGCTTGTGTTGACTTGATTAGGTAGATGGGAATAATTGAATGCTAATTTGAATTTGGATTGAAGGTCTAAGTTGGAAATGAATGGCTATGATTAGTCTAATTGATTTGATGGCTAGGATAGATTATTAATTTCATTTTAGATTTGATGAAGTGGAAGTAAGTTACATTAGTTTGAGTTTGGATTGGTGATTTGGAATTATTTTAATTTTAAGCTATGGATGTGACATGATTATCCCCTTAATGGTTGATTAAAAGTTAGGATTTGGGGATTTTAGCTAATTAAATAATAAACTCTAAAGTCTAAACCGTAAACCCTAAAGCCATCATTTTTTCTTAGGCTCTTAATGAAATTTGGTTGTCTTAGGCAACTCCACCAAATTTCATTACCTTATCCATGTAATTGTTTCCTAGGATCTTGCAGCATGTAGATCCCTTAAGCTATCCTATTACCTTAAACCCTAAAACTCTAAAGTCTAAACCCTAAACCCTAAAGCCATCATTTTTTCTTTAAAGGCTCTTAATGAATTTGGTTGCCTTGACAACTTCACCAAATTTTATTCATTTGAGCCATGCCATTTTCTCCTAGGACCTCACTAGACGTAAATCCCCTTAAGCCATCCTGTCACCCTAAATCGTAATTCAATTTTCTTAAGGGGTTGACAATATGACATTTCTTAAGGGGATTAAAGAAGTTCTTAAAATTTGGTGATCAAAGTTGCCCAAGGCCCAACCAAATTTAACAATAATAAGATCCTGCAAGATTATACAATATCAATTTAGTCAATTGTATTTTCATTCAAATAACATGTGCCTTAGACATATAGAGGGTATATATAATTTTATCATTTGTATTCAATTATTTAAAGATACATTTATATTAAATGGTTTAACTTGGTATAAATTCAAACAATGATCTTAAATAGTTATGAATTTATAAATTTGGTGAACGATGGATATTTTTAGTGACATGAATTTATGATTTTGGTTCTATATGGATATTTTTAGTGACATGGATTTGTGAAGTTGGTGGAATTTATGAACTTATAATGAATAGTATATAATAGTATATATTTAATGACTATCTATTAGATCATGATTTCTCCTGCTGAAAAATTGTGTGTGTGTTAAAGACATAAAATGAGATTTTGTGAATGTTTCAAGTTTATTGTTTAGTATGTATGTGCATGTATTAAAAGTTGCATAATAGTTCTTAAATTTTGAAATTTGTATATGTATGTATGTATAGTTTAGTTTAATGATTTATGCATACAAATTATGCATCATTATTTTTATTTTAAATGTACATGTACATACATTTAATTTTAATTTTAATATGGACATGCTCTTGAAGTTGAACAATCAATGTATATGTATGTGCATTTCAATTAAATATATGAGCTTAATATATATGTTGCTCATCCTATTTCAATTAAATATATGATCTTAATTTTTGTATGCACATGGGTCCTATTTTGTATGATTTTAAATGCAGGTGCACATTATATCAAGCATATATCATGGATGATTTTAGCATTGATGATATCCAATCCACCACCCCTGATCCCACACCCGGATCCAGCCTCCCTCCCCCCTCACCTCCCACCTCCACCTCCTCCACCTCCCCTCCCCTCCCCTCATATGCCACCTCCAGCACCTATGGCATCTGATGAGGCTCGCTTGAGAGCACGAATAAATGATCAAGTCGCATCCTTACAGACACAAATCAATGCTATGCAAAGTCAAGCATTGATTGCTCCACATGTGAGACGTTTTGCATTTGTAATGCAAAACGTTGTTGATTCCATTAGGATGATTGATTCTGATCTTGATAGGCATAGACGAGAGAGAGAACAAATGAGACAATTTTATTCTGATGGTCTCTCTTATAAATAAATATTAGACCTTAAAATAATGAAATCCCATCTATCCCCCTACTTTCTTGACCTCGTTACTCGACAACCTATTCCACCCAACAAATCTAGAATATCCATGAGGTGGTGCATACATCTGCAGATGAGTGCACATTTTTGGGATCGATGGTATATGGTTTTGATAGTCCCCCACATGCTAATTGGGAGTGCCCATTGTATTTTTTGAGAAAACTGTATGTAGAGTTTATTTTGGGGCAAAAGCCTAATTATTTTGATTTTAGATCATTTTGGTGTTGGTGGCAGCATACTATGATTAAGGAGCAAGAGGTTGATCCCGGCCTTAGTGCATCACACAACCCCTTGTTGTTGCTCTGTCCTCCCCATTCCGCACAGCTACATCATCAAGCTCTGAGTATCAGCATTAGGTTCCTTAGTACACTGTGGAGACCTTGTGATCCCAACTTAGCAGCTTACGATAGCGAGTGGGAGCATAGAGGCGATGATGATGATGGAGGTTTTATGGAGCTGGTCAGTGTGCTACTCTAGAATTAGCCGAGGAACCCGTCCCCCATATATGTACTAGTTGTCATCAAGTGTGCTATGGACCTGATCAGGCTACACCTAGTTCAGGTGGACGGGGAGATTCTGGTGGTTCATCTGGTCGCATCAGTTCATTTGTAGAGTTCCTCGTAGCAGAACATCACCCTAAGGACACTACGACACAGGTATAAATATGCATCTAGATGTATGAACTCATTTTATAATAATTTTTATGGTTGTATATATCAAAGAAAAGTTTGCAATACATTTTAACAATCAATTTTTTTGGTGTACAGATGACACTTTCGATGCAAGGGCAATCATCTTTACCACGAGTACATACTCTTCCGACACGGTCATACTTGCTTGTACTTATGGGGTATTTTGATTTCATTTTAAAATTATATATGAAATCATAAAATTATTAACTTGAGTTTTAAATTTATAATTGAATCACATATATGTTTCAAATATTCATGTTGGTTTAGGTGAGTCAATCGGCATCCACGTCAATTCCTCCTGAGGGATTTTCAAGCACTCCTCCACTATCGAGCGACATAGATCATGGGCAGATACATTCATATTGTAAATTTGTTTAAAGTTTACATTAGTATAGTTACAATTTTATGAGTTTTGAATTCACTAGATATATGAAACGCATGCATGTACACTTGTAAATATTATAAGCATTAAATGTATATGTACATGTATGTCTAGGTTGATACCACAATAAGAATGGGCATTGGGCAAACATTTGATGTTGCAGTTACTCGTGAGGCCACTGATTTCCAGGTTGTTTACAAAACTTTCTAAAAAAATGTGCAAACTTGAATATATATGTATATATTAACCTAATTGAATTGTACATGCTTTAATTTTGATCTTGTAGGACTTTGTTGGTGCAACTTTCAGCCCTAACCCAGACATAGTTACACCACCAGGAGGACATGTAGAGCAGGCCTCAGATGAAATGGTAATTTTATTTTTTTATTATATTTAAAGTGAATTATAAATTTTAAATTGAATATACATATGCAATAAATATTACTGCTTCTTTTATAGCATGAGACACATCCTGTAGTTGAGCATGTGGAGGTCACAGAGAACTCGCACAGCCTGTAGAATCTGGTATGTAATTAAAATATGATAAATTCTGAATTAAATTGAATAAAAATAATAATTGTAAGTTGTACATCTAATTTGAATTTCTTTGTCTTGTTTATGTGGTAGTTAGAATTTAGAGGTTTCTTAGAACTCACCGGAGCATCAGTTAAGATTGATGGTAATTTAATTTTATGATGATTATAAATAAAATTGTCATTAAATTATTTTTTATTATCTTACATCTAATTTCATCTTTCTCTTATGTACAGAGTGTTTCAGGTCATCCACATAGTCCGCATGGTGTGAAGAGGTCTCTTGATTATAGAGACAGTACATGACCTACAAACATGTGATTTTATGTGTTTTATATTTCTTGTAACTTATCATGTACTCTGTTGGACTTTATTTCATGTGTGCTTAATATATTGGTTTCATACACTTAATATGTTACATAAATTATGGACTTTATTATTGTTTGAAATTTTAATTTACGCATGTACATTTATGCATTTTATGTTCATAATGAAGACATTAATATAGGACATTAATGTGAAATTTACTGAAGATTTCATAATTGTAGAATAATTTTAGGTTTAATCTTCTTTTCAATGAACAAGAAGATATTTTCCTTCTAATGTATTAATTTTAATTTTATGAGAGAAAATTTATGTGGATTTACCTACTTATTTAGTTCTATAAATTGAATTTTACCTCATTGTTGATGCACTTGGAATTCCTATACCTTGTGAATATCATGGATATCACCATTCTTTGTTATTTTATTCTTTAATTTTTCCTTAACTAAATTGACAAATAAAGTCATTGCTCTAAACTCTTAAGCAAATAAAATTCTTTATAGTGACAAAATCTAACAAGGTATTGATATAATTAGCTAATGTACATATTTATAAAATGACACCATTAGTTTCTCACTAGTAATGGAAAAAAGTGTTCCTACTAAAAATTAAAGAAAGAGGTAATCATTAGAAAAAATATAAATTATGATAACATAAGAATGTGTATATGTAAAACAATTGTAACCATTAGGTGATGAATACATAGTGTACACACATGATAA
>VDFB02022373.1:0-11267 GCA_007258455.2 Sequoia sempervirens
TGTTTGTTAGGATAAGTGAAAAGGGTGACATCGTACCATTGGATGTATGAGGGACATACGAGGTTGAGATATGATTGCTAGAGTTTCTTTCCTAATGCTTCAACTATTATGCACATGTGCTCTAAATTGTATGTTTGAGTGAACAAGTACTAAGCCACGTCTCCACCTGAATTAGTAGGTCTAAGCGTGCCTCTAATCCCAATGGTGGTTGAGGAGATAACATCTAGGCCCAAGTTATAACCTAACCCTAGTCATTGTAACCAACTAGGGACAATGGATTCAATGTGTGATCACCTTTTCGAGTTGTCATGGGACAATGCCTAATCTCATTTACCCTATGATTGGAGTGTTGCACATGTGTGAATTTTTTTGTTGAGTTATGTGATTGTGTGACTCCAATGTCTAGCTTTGAGTGTGGATTCAGTTCTAATGGTACTAAGTCCTTTGGTAAGTCAAGTTAGTCACTATTGTGACCTTTCTCGTTATTTATCTTTTGATGTGAATGTCTCTTTTATGTGAGAAGTTATTTCATGGTTTATGCCTAACCTTAGATGTGGATTATTGAATGAAGTTAGATATTGAGTCGCTCATGTCAGTTGTTATTATTTAATTGTTATTAATATTATTATGATTATATATATATTATGTTTTATAAAAATAAAGTTATAAATATTAACATATTCTAATGTTATTTATTAAATATTAATGTTTATTAGTAAATATTTAAATATTAATATGTAAGCATATGTTATATTTATGTTTTGATTTACTATTTTGGTAGAGTGATTATTTTTAAAGATGTTCTTTTATCTCTTATAATATTTTGAATTTATTTAGTGAGAAACCTTAAACAAATGAGTTAATTATGTGAGTTAATTTGATTATTTAATTTATTTTAATTATTTTATTAATAGGATGAGGATAGGAAATTTAATTTAATATTTTAGTAATTTATTTTATGAGAGGATTTTATTTCCTTGTTTTATTTTGAAAAAGAAGAGTTTTTTTTTGGGAAAAGAAAGAAAGTTACTTTCATTTTTGTTTTTTATTTTTTAAATTTAATTAGTTTTATTTATGAGGAAAAAATAGGGAAATGGGGTTTTCACTTTTTTGCATGAAATTTTAGAGGATTTTGAAAAGAAAATAAAAATTTGAGACTTTTTGAGAATGTTGAGATTTTGCATAGTTTTGGAGTAATTTTTCGAAGGTTTTTGAGAAATTTGGAGGAGTGATTTGGAATTCAATTATGATTTGAGGGGAAAATATTTTGTTGGGGAATTGTGGTTTTTAGAAAATTCTAGATTGGAGAGTCAGAAGTTCAAATTTTTCGGAGCTCGGCATCGAAATCTCACCCATGTCAAGCATTGGATCCAGGTTGGATTTTGAAATTTTTTGTTTAAATTTTATTTTTGAATGTAAGAACAATTTTATTGATTTCTCTTTCTGATTCTTAAAAATAAATGATATATTTTTTTATTTTATGTGTGACTGAAACATTTATTTATTCCAGAATAAAAATCAATACATGTTTATTGTCTCAGTTCTCTACCAATAAAATGGTTTGATTGCATCACCCATAATTCTATTTTTACGAATTGGGTTGGTGCGAATTTTAAAGAGTTTTTGTGTTTTGTTGTCTTTTAAATTATTTTCAAAAATCTCAAAACCTAGATCGTATTTTTTGACATATGGTTGAAACACAGGGCTACTGTCAGGCTGCTCCTCCATGACTGCAAATACTTTCTTGTTTCTCCCTATAATTGCAACCAATCAATGGAAGACTAGGATTTTAGATTTATAAGAATTTGAAAGTGGTTAAATTAATTAAAATTTTAATATTTTATATTTTGGAAAAGATCTGGTTGGGGTATGTGCAGGATTATTATGGAAAAAACAGGCCCTTAAGTGGCAAAAAAATTAGAAAAATCAGAGTTAGGCAACTTGACGTAAAAATTTGAATAAGTTATCTATATTATTTCAAAAATATGTAAAAATAGAATTTGTAGCAAACTAAATGTGGTTTCTAAACTACTTGGTTTGTTTTAAAAAAAAGAAAATCTATTTGGTGAAAATTTGAATTTTCAATGTAGTAGTACTTAAATTTTAGGGAAAAACAAAGTAGGTGTCTGTCTAACCACCCTAACCACAATAAAATTATAATATTTTTTTATAAGATTTTAGATACAAGTAGAGGACTTATGTCCCGATGTGATGCATATTTTTTTGTATTTTTTTTCCAAGTAAATAATTAATTATGAATTTTTTTATTACAACTTTTAAAAAATATAAAAAACTCATATGTCTGACCACCTTAACTTGGTCAAAACTTCATGAAAATCATTTTTTCTTTTTTTAATCCTATAGTATACGAAGCATAGAATGTGACGCATGTTTTGGATTCAAAAAATGTGATACTATTTGAAAGTTATAGATGTTTTTCAATCAGTCTATCAATCAAGACTTTAGTCATAATTTGAATAGAAAATAAATAATAATTACTTATTAAATTCAAAGTAAAGCATAATTTATATTGGTGGAAAACTAAGAATCTCCTTCAAAAACCCTTTTTGTTTCATCAATTTTGGGTAAAAAAAAGTCATCAACCACATACCCATCATATTGCCACTTTTTGGCCCATCATGATCTTGCACATACCCGTTGTTGAGTTTCTTATTTTGTCATTTGGTTGTAATCGAGTATACCGAAAAGAGGTTTTTTATGGGATTCATTTGTTGTTTTGCATTTTGTAAATTTTTGAGTCACTTTTGCTTAATTCTTCCCGCATGGTTGAGTAGTCAAAGGCCAAATCTGAAATGGGTGTTTTATAGATTTAGATTTCGAGTTGATTTGAGTGTTTTGTGGTTGTTTTATGGATGGCATATTTACTCTTGTCAAGAGAAAAAATTAGTTCAGTTTTGAAGTTGTATAGGAGAAAATAGCTCTATTATTTTATTTGTATTGTGTTGTATCATTTGTGCTTGAATGTTTTATTGTATTTATGTTGATAATCCCTTCCCATTTGTGAAAACTTATGTTGATGCTTTTGTACCATGTAAGAATCACTTATACCAAGGTTATGTATTGTTGGTCCTGATTATGAACTGCTAAATTGAAGATTGGCTATTATGTTATAAGATTGTGCAATTAATGTTATGTACTTCATTATATGTATTGTGGTATAATGGTCAGCTTTTGAGTTTCCTATCCATTTGTGTTATGTGATTGGGTCTCTGGAAGTATCTAAAAGTCTTTGTGGAAGTCCTTGTGATTTTTAGTTGATTATTATTTTAGGTAGTCTCATTTGGATGTTTTGTGTCAACTACTTATTGTATATGTTGCTTGTGTGTGTTTGAGGCCTAGTTTTGTCTCCTACAGAGGGAGTGGGCCTAAGGGTTCCACGTGGTAGGGTGATATTTCTGAACCATTCATTGGGGTTTAGGTAGTGCAATTCATGCGCAACATGGAGTCTTTCCTTTCACTTCATTCTATAGCTGAATTTATGTGCAGGTGATATTTTCATGAAAATTTTGTTTAATATATATATATATATATTCTTCTTAGATGAATATATCTTGTATGTTGTAGCATTCTTGTAATAAAAATGTAAATGGATTGAAGTAGTTTTGAATATGTATAGTTATTGTTATTTATTATGTAATGGAAAGGTTAGCATAAGAATGTTGTATTTATGATACATATAAACTTAATTTAGTAGTAGATGTGATATATTTTTATGTACTTATTTCATGGCGTTGATTAAGATTATGATCATACTGGCATAGTGTTAGATGAGGTTTATTTATAATTAAGTTATGTTATCACATGTAATTTGATGTATGAGATTTAATTTGCATTCAAAGAATTGATTGGATGTGATCTTAATGTATCAAATGTATTTCTATAGGCTTAGTTAGTGTAGATGTATTGTAATAGCGATGTTAGGGGACCATGGTGGATAAGTGTGTAAGTGGGATATGTTACTTGTAGGTCATAATGTGATTATGATATGATGTTAATGTAATAATGTTATCCTTGTTAATTTTTTGAGTTGCGTTAGTTAGTGTCACTTTAGTTTTTTTTTTTAAATTGGAGGATGTTGAAGGTCTTTTGTGTTAATCCACCAAGTCCTTTAGCAAGGCGTTACAAAGAGGCCTAAAAAAATAAGTGGAGTGTTGAAAATCTAATAATTTTTGGGTGTGTGGCATATGCATTCATGCCAAAATAGAAGAGGTAGAAATTTGATGATAAAAGTGGAAAATGTATCTTCATAAGATATAGTGAAGAGTAAAAAGCCTACAAAGTGTATAATCCCATCACTAATAAGGTAGTGATCAGTAGGGACATTGAGTTTATTGAGAATGAAGCATGGGATGGAATGGTGGACATCACCACATGTATTTCAGTTACAATACCCCTTGAAGATGAAGAAGCTCTAAAAGACAACAACTTAGGCATAGCCCAAGAGATCAACAACTAAAGAAGAAACTACCATAGAGCATTAGAAAATAGAAGTTCTGGATATGTGTAGTAGAATAGTAGATCTACAGGTGTTCAATAGAACAATAGCTCCAGACAAGGGAAATAGAATAGCAACTCTAAGATACAATAGAGTAGTAGCTCTGACAGCCAGTAGTACAACTCTAGAGGTCAAAGTAGCAACAGCTCTGAAAGCAATTCAGACCCTACACTCACATTATTGATGCCATAAAGGACAAGGAGTGTGAGGGAGATTTATGATAGCACAAGGCATGTTGATTTTGATAAGAATTTATATTTTTCCTCATTTCCTTATAGTGATCCTACACACTTTGAGGAAGCGGTGAAAGAAGAGAAGTGATGTAAGGCCATGGACGAAGAGTTGGATACTATAGATGTAACGCCCCGCCGTGTGAACCCCAAAGGACAAATACATAATAATTACAGCACAATTTTTTTTATTTTTTTTTTAAGTAAACATAACATACATGTATTACACATTAAGTCATGACATGAATTCCATTTAAGCAGATTCACTAACACATACATCCCTTGGGGTACACGAAGAGTCATTACGAGACTGAGATCCACACAACAATAATAAAGAATAAAATCCAAAGATATAATCCATAACAAAATAAACATTAACAAATATATCATATACATGATAATCATTGATAAGAAACCATTTGAGTATATAAATATAACATATAAATAATTAACTCAACCCAATGAATAACAACTGCCATGGCCAATAACCACACCGAGTTTAACATTACATTATAGTAAAATGATACAAAAGTGTTTCCAAACATAAATGGAAACCATACATAAGATAACATGATACAAATAAATAGATGAAAACAGGCTCCAAGACGGATACAACTCTGGAGTCGCTGCAACAGCACCAATCTGCACCTCTTGATCCTTGACTGGGGACCCAATGGGGTGCTTAGCACGTTCCACCCGACCATGTGAGTCTGAAGACCCACCCCCCATGCTAGGAGCTAACAAGAAGAGTCCTCAACCAAGAACATCCAAACATGGAAACCACAAGACTCCACAACATACCAAAGTATCATAAAACTCAAGGATTACAAAGACATAATCAACAACAACCAAGAGTCATTAAAATAACTTAAAATCATACATCTCATCACATAAATCAAAGCAATGACCAGTAACAAGTAACCAAAGGATGATCATGAAACACTTCCAAATCAACTAAACATAATACAATTCCAAATTGCAATTAAACAACACAATAACATCATATCACAGTATCATAAGATACAAGATCGTAAATCAAATATAAATGAGATCATACAAGACCACAAAACATACTAAAGATGTATTAAAACAATAATCATAAATCAATTTAAATCAATTCAAACAACAATCTAAAACAACTCCCATAACCCACTTCCAGATGAACTCAATAAGGTAAAACACATGGGCAACTAGGGGAGAGTGTCATCGCATAGTCCTACATGGGCTATCCTGTGCTCTTCCTCCCAACTGGAGGCGCCGGTCCCATCTATGGCTGTCCTGTGCTCTTCCTCCCAACTGGAGGCGCCGGTCCATAGGGTGACTCATGCGGAGCCGTAGACCTCTCGTGGAGACAAGGTCACGACCTTGCCAACCACGGCCTTCTCAACCTTCCATTAGTCTACAAAATCACTAATGAAGATGAGGCATCCATTTTATTAATCTTGTAATGATATTACTACCCAACCCTCCTAAGTTAATTATTAGGTTTTCACTTATTTACCAACTCACTCGTGGGTTATCCTGTGCCCTTCCCCTTAAACGGGGCACCGGCCCCCACGAGGAGCCACTCTCCCTAGAGACCCAACCACATAAAACCAAGAAACCAAGAACAATCAAGGGTTGTACCATCATAACTTGAACAAATAATTACAACATAAAAGCGTGTGAGGCATTACCCATCTCGCTAATGAGTACAACATCAGAGTCTCAACAATTCTCGTACAACCCTTTCAAAATAAAGAAACCAATACACTTGCCACTTGGAAGTTCAAAAGAACGACTCTCCACAAATGAGAGTAAAGAAAAACAATATAGTTCCAACAAGAGACTTAACACTTGAAAAACTCCTCAACGAAAGGAAAAATAATGAGGAACCATTAAAATCAGCCATTAAGATCAAAATCTCAGAAAAATAGATCAATAAAGAAACAATAAGAACAAGTACTCCCTTGCCTCTGGAAGATTTCCCATTCAAAGGACTGACAACAATAACAAGACCCCAAGGAACGAGTCAACAGACATAAGGTAGTGAGTGGAAACATCCCACAAAATCATCACAATTAAATTTAATACAGTTTCGACCGGTATCCAAGGGAGACCTCTATTTCTCCTCCTAGGTTACCCAACCATACTATACTCAACAATCATACAATTCAACTCAAACCTAATCAATAACTAATACAAAAGAACAATCAACCAAAGGCACAAACCTAATACGAAAATTACTCCTCTCAAATAAAGAAATCAATCCAACTCCGATGTTCTATCTAACTATCCCTATAAAAGACTTACCATCAACAATTAAAGGAGTACAAGAGAGATCAACATTTAAAAGATCATCTAATTTTACTTAAAAGAACAAGGCATCTATAACATACAAACTCTACTTTTCATTATTTCTAATTTAACTATTCCCCTTGAAACTAACCAAATTAAGAATAAACTAATCTAGATTATCCAAAAATTAACATGAGAAAACTCTCTCTCTAATCACTTTACTAACTTACTCATTAACGCATCACATTATACTCTCAACTTAACAACCTAATAAACCTAATTTATTCCTTTGCACTATAATTCACAAGTAATTGTAGCAATATTTATCCTAAGTAACCAACTACATAAAGAGTCTACAAGATATTAAAATATGGCGAGATTTTACTATAAAGGTTAAAACGTGAAAAATAAAACATATAAGAAATAATAAAGAAATACATTCCTCTATCATTTTAACAAATAAACATACTTAGATTCGTCTAAATGAATGTACAAAAAGTACGTACCTTCATGCCTTTTGTCAACTCGCCTTAGTAGCGATACACATAAGTTGTCAAGGTTAGACGGTTAAAAGAAGAAGCAAAATACAATTAACACCCATAAAATCTAATCATCCCTTAATAGAACATAATTGGCTTAGTTCCCCATTATCTAGTCTTAGCCCCATTCTTACATTTATTTAATAAGATCAAGGCCTTTTATTAATGAATTATAGATAAGTAAACCTAATAAATAAATATAGTTATCTTTTTATTATAACTTAGTCCCATTTATTAACTAATTCTTCTTCATAGAAAATGACTTAAATACAAGCATTATATCAATACAAAAGCAATACAACTTAAAGATCAACAACATCTACTAACAATCAATCCAAAAGAATAAATAAGAATGAAGACTCAATTCAAGGAACAATTTGTGTTCATTGACTACCATAATTAGATCAACAGAGTTTACTACAATACTTAACCATGGTAAAAGATATACAATTGTATTATTTATGAGTTTAATACAAATGCGATACTCAACATTTAGAATTATAAGGAATTCAACAATCTATGCTATTTATTAAATAAATTCTTCTTTGACTACATATAAACTAAAATCAATTTTCTTTTATTCCTACTAATTTTAAAATCCATTATCTACATTCTTAATTAAATACTAGCCCACCCTAAACATTTCTCATAATTTAAGAAACAAGCATTCATATATATATATATATAACACCTACTTGAATTTGCAATCATTTAATTCAAAACTCCTAAATTGAATCATAATTCCCTTAATTCTATAAGTCCATTATAAGGGAGTATTATGCTCTCAATATTCTAGAAAATATATGTTAATGCAGCAACTATGGAAGAGTCCGCAGTTTATCAAGAGAGAGTAATTCTAAATTACTTAATGAAAAATTCTTCTAAATTAGATCCACTAATTTGAACAAAAGCTGAGATAGGTTGACAATAAAATCAGAGAGATTATTTACTTTCTACACCCAAGCAACTCTAAAATTTACAACTATGAAGAAGGAAAGGTTTCAGGAAGGCTATATAAATCTGTACAATGTCTCAATTCTAAATGCTGTAACAGTGACAGACTGCCAAGTATATTAGAAAGTGAATATTAGACATTGCAGCTGTAACGGGTTGCCAAAGATATCAGGGAGATTATAAAAATTTAGATTACCAGACTATGAGAAGGAGCTCATCTAAACACTGCATCCAATAACATCAACTTCGACTGAACAGAGGTAATTGGCCAAGCTTGAAACATTGCGCAGACCAAGAGAATTAAATAATCTACTCATTGGTCCTCAATTTCTTCTCTTGAACAATCTGCTCAATGACGGCATCAGAGAAGACACACGAACCAAGCTTCCTCCAAGTTTGAGATGGTTACGGTTGAAAAAACGTGAGAAGCCATTTTCTTTCGGTCTTGAGGATAACACATGGGATTTTGATAATAAAAATGGGAGAGTTTATTTAAATCTATACACCCTACCATGTTCAACTGAGTCACTGTGTCAGGTTGCCAAGAATATCAGAAAGTGAATATTGGAAATTGGAAACATCGCCATCTACTTGCATTATTATCAAATCTCAACTATTATCAGCTAGGCTGAAGGGAAAAAGAAAGGTGAGGTGCAAAAAAAAAAACATGACTCAAGAGCAGGAGAATAATATTTTCAAGTGCAGCAATTTCGATAGATTGACAGCAGAATCCAACAGGTTATTTAAATCTTTAATCTTCCTATTAAATTCAAGCACCAAAGCTAAGACAGAATGACAATGAAGTCAAAAGGGTATTTAAAACATCTATAGCCTTCTATTTTCAAGTGTTATCATTGAGGCAGGTGGCGAAAAGAAACATGGAACTATTTGATAAAACATATCTGAGGAGAAGTCATCTCGAAAATGTGATGATTGCATGGTATGCATGAAATAAAGAGAAAGCACAGACAAGGCATGGGAGTTGTACACAGAAGCCTCAAAGAAAAGCGGTTGAAAGGGATGCCTTAATGGCAAGAAATGATCACAAAACAAGCTTCCAAGAGAATTAACATATGACTTGCAGCAAGACAACCAACAAATACCAAGAAATCCTCCCTCTACCCTTAAATGAAATTTAATAACAACACTATTAACAAATTGTGAACCCATAGCAATATAATGAAGTTTTAAGAGGAGGGCAATCAAATGCAATAGAGAAAATCAATGGCCAACCTGAAGCCTACGCTCAGAAGTGATGAGGATGAATAGAAGACCTCCACCTCATAGCCACAAATCCTTCCTTCACGCTAGATCTCTGAAATTGATTCCGATTGAAAAACAATATCCCCCCTTCCCAAAAGCTAGATATACTTTATTTATTTATCATATTCTACAGTTCAGTTCTTTTCGACTTCCAATTGCTTGATAGGTGAAGTTTCTTTCTAGCTTCTCTTGCCTTTTACACTTCCCAAAAATCTTATCACGATTTATTTAATTAATAAACTATTCACTTTCCATTTTCCAATTGCCTTCCTTTTTATTATTTTCTTTTCCAGATTATTTTGTTCATTATTATTATTAAATCAATTTATCTAATAATACCACTTGTGCTTTTAACAAATTAGTTTAAATTTGATCATTTGATCTAAATCATTTGATTTAATTTAATGGATTATTATTTTAATTTCTAATTATATTTTAAATAACCTCGCAAATTCACTTATGATTTAAATTAATTATTTAAACATGACTACTAACATTTGATATTTTCCACACAATCGAATAACACAGTAATCAATGAAGCATACACAAATACTCACACAAAAGTTCAGAACAACTGACAGGGAGGGGTATTACATCCTCCCCCCCTTAAAAAAATGACTTACTCCTAGAAGTCAAGCTCAATCATAAACATGGCAACACAACAATATCAATGATCAAAAGCATATCAGCACCACAAATTAAAACATCAATTAAACGTCATCAAGTAAACAACAAAAATTAAACAAACTAAAAATAAGGAAATGATACCAAAACAAAAGTGGTGACGTGGTTGCAACCCGACCAATTTGTCAAACACTAAAACAAATGATGAACTAGGTTGGGAAAACTTTCTTGTCAGCCCCTATGTTCAACGTCAAGCCCATTGGGTGTATAATAATGCTCGCCCTGTCCTGACAATGCAGGTGGAATTGAGACTTAATTCCTGCAATCCTGCATGCAAACAAACGTTGTGCACAATACATATATATCACAAATACATTGTGAGAGGAATTCCCAGCATAGTAGGGCACTCACGAGCAAGTGATACCACACTGTCCCTCCCACCAACCACACATAATAGTCAAAACAATTCTAGTAACTTGTAAACAATTTCCTTCTAATTAGTTAGGAAATATTCGTATAAGGATACTAACCATAAATCTAATTCCTATACTGTATCAAAATTGATTACTACTTGACATTATAAGTGTCTATACCTGCATTTTACAATTACATTACCTTCATCACTATGCTTTCTGAAGCCCACTTCCTGTAAATCGAAAGCTACCATAGAGCATTGCACATTAGTACCAATAATTCAAGTTGCATCTTAACCTCAAGATACTATATTCTACTAACAATCATAGAATAATTATCCACAAAACCTCACATTTTCATTAAAACTCATAATTTTCACACAAAGAACTCCACTTTAACCATTATTCAACACCAAAATTCACATCAATTTCAAAAAAAAGGGTAAAATTT